>CAMOHE010054252.1:139634-150119 GCA_946598075.1 Artocarpus hirsutus | reverse complement strand
TTTTCTTTTTTATATACGTCTAATTATTTCTAAGAACCTACTTAATAAAATGGTCCACCTTTTTATTATATTAAATGAATTTGACAATTTCTTTTCTTAAAAAGTTTCGCTTTATATGATTATATATGTCGATCATTAGCATAAACTGGCAATTTTTACAAGGATATTTGCATCTTATACACTAACATTGTCAACTTTTTTTTTTTTAACATTCATAAAGCTGCAATTTCATGCTAATTGTTATTATTATTGTTATTATTGTTATGATTATTGTTGTTGTTGTTGTTGTTGCAAAGTTTTTAAAGCACTAACAGAATTAAAAGGGCATTTTCATTAGTTGAAATTTGAGATTATACGACTTTCACTTAATAACATTTTTTCAAAAACCATCATGGTGAGGGAAAAAAATGTGAGAAATTACGCCCGAGAAGATGAAAACAATCATGGTAGGGGAGCCGTTTACCAGGACAGTTTTCTCCAAAAACTGTCGTGAAAGATGACTTAAAAGCCCTTTTCCTAGTTCGACACTTAGGCACGAATTAGAAACCCAGCTTTTAAATACATATCCAGAACCTTCCGAAACTACTGCTGTTGTCCCTCTCCTCCTCCATCCCCCTTAATCTCCTTCCTAATTGTAAGTTTTTATTAGAAATTTATAAATTGGTGTTGATTTTGTTGTTTATTGATCTGTGTTTATTGTAATGTGGATGGATATAATTAATTTGTTTTATGCATATGATTTGTGATTAGAATATGATGGGTATGTGTAATTTTTGAAATTATTTTTAATTGAATTGCTATTTATTACTTCAATTTAGGACTTACGAAATAGATAGAAAATGGATGTAGGATTTTTGATTATTTAGAGAATATGTGAATGGTGTGGAAGAGTTTTTAGATTTTGTCAAAACTCATGCTAATGGTAATAAAATTCGGTGTCCTTGTATTCAATATGAAAACCATAGATCTTATTCAATTCTAGTTGTTAAAGGACATTTATTTCGAAATGGAATTATAAATAGTTATCATATATGGCATTTTTATAGCGAGTCTAAGTTCAATCCAACTTTACTAAGTAAAGAAAAGGAAGCTATTGTGGAAGATAATATAGATGATCACGACAATATGGTTGACATGATCAATGATTTGGAAGAACACTTCTTACACAATCAAGATTTATTTGAGACAATAATGAATGATACCGAGACACCCGTATCTAAGGGGTGTACCAATTTCAACAAATTATCCACTTTAGTTGAATTATAGAATTTGAAAGTGTCGGGTGGGTAGTCAAATTCTAGTTTCACAAAGCTTTTGAAATTTTTAGGAAGGCTTCTATCAGAGGGTAATAAATTACTAACTAGTATGTATGAAGCTAAAAAGACTTTAAGGACTTTGAGAATAAAGTATGAGAAACTTCATGCTTATGAAAATGATTGTGTTCTTTATAGGAATGAATATGAGGATGAGAGTTATCATCTAGTTTGTCAGCAATCAAGGTGTAAGAAAGAAAATGAGCCAAAAGATGGTAAGAATGGAGTGCCAATGAAGATGTTATGATAAATTCCATTAGTACCACAATTGAGGAGTTTATTCAGAAATATAGAACATGCCAAAAGTTTGACATGGCATCATGATAAATGGGTCAATGATGATATGATTAGACATTCAACAGATTCACTACATTGGACAACTTTTGAAGCCAATCATCCCAACTTTAGTGTGGATTTAAGAAATATACATTTCGCTTTGGAGTAAACCCACATGATAACATGAGTAGTAGGCATAGTACTTGGCTTGTAATACTTGTTAATTACAATATCTCTTCAAAGGTGTACACGATACAAAAGTTTTTAATGTTGTCTTTATTGATTCGAGTCCTCACTAATGGGGTAATGACATTCATGTCTACTTGGCACCGTTAATCGATGACCTAAAAAACTTGTGTGAAAATAAAATCGAAGTTAGAGATGCTTATTGAGAAAAGACGTTCACACTACGTGCAATGTTGATATGAACAATTAATGACTTCCCCACATATGACAATTTATCTAGTAATTCAGTGAAGAGTTCTATTAGTTGTCCTATTTGTATAAAGAAAACGTTTCACAAACGGTTGAAGAATGGTAAGAAAACTTTTTTTCTTGGTCATAAAAGATGGTTACCAAGAGATTATAGTTATTGCAAACAAAAGAAAGCCTTTGATGACAACATCGAAGAAAGAGACCCTCCTCGTCTTTTGACGGGTGAACAAATATTTGAAATGATAAAATATATGAAAGTTGTATTTAGGAAGAGAAAGCGAGGTAAGGACGAATCACCGATAAATGGACCATAGAAAAAAAAGATCAATCTTTTTTGATCTTATATTTTAGAAGATACTTTTTGTTCGTCATTGCTTGAATGTTATGCATATTGAGAAAAATGTTTATAAATTCATAGTCGACATGTTGCTTGACATTTTGGGAAAGACTAAAGATGGTGAAAAATCATGGTTGGATCTCATGGAAATAGAGATTAGGCCTAATTTGTTTCCAAGAAAAGAAAGAATCTATAACACCCTGAAATTAATTAAATGTTATTAATGTGTAAAATGGTAGATTAGTGTACCATAATGATTATTTTAAACTTAATTTGATCATTATGTGAAATTTCTAAATTTATGATATTTTTGATTATTTTAATGATTTTTAATTACTCTTAATTATTTTTAATTGTTATTTTAAATTTTGAAACAAAACAATTTATCAAATGACCAACATGTCCCACTTTGGAAAACCACGTGCGGAACGTGGTATTGAAAACTGCTTCCCTTCTCTTTATAAATCTTACTCTCTCTCACTCTTCCTCACTCTCACTCGCTCATCTCTCACTCCTCTCTCTCTCTTGGATTGTCTCTCTCTCTCTCTCATTCTCTCTCTAAATTTTTGAAACAAAATTAGATTTCAAGCTTCGGGTTAGTGGACTGAAGGCTCGGGAACGCGATTGAGCAACCACAAACTCGAATCAAAGCTTAATCCAAGGTGAGTTTTTAAAATTTCAAAACTTTTTAAACTTTTAAATTGTTCTTGCATTTTGAAATCTAAGCATTTTTTAAGCTTAGAAAACCTTCAATCTAGTTAGATGAACTTAGATTGTCTAGAATACAAACTTCGTTTCATCAAAAATGGATTTGAATCAAGATTTTTCATTTTTTTTTATTTTTCTCATTTTTGGATTTTTCTAAAAATCTTGTTTAAAATTTGTTTTGATGCATCAAAAAGTAATCTACTATGTTTTTCTATCAATTATGATGACTACCCATGCCTAAGAATTAAGAAAACAGGTTGAAATTGAAGATTTAGGTTCGGGGAGGCCGAAACCCGTGCCTGAAAAATTCTAGAATTTTTTCAGATCGGCAGGTCGAACTTCCTGTTCGGCAGGCCAGATTCATATGTTCGACAGGCCAGATTCATCCGATCGGTAGGCCGAACTGTATAGTTCGACAGGCCGAACCAGGGCGACCTGCAGGCCGACCGAGTATGGTGAAATTTTGTGATTTTTCACCCGTTTTTACTATTTTGAACCCCGATTGAGATTCCAGTTTTATAAAATGATTTTATAAACCTAAGTGGTACACTAGGACACCATGAGATGATTTAATAATCTAGGATATCTCAGGTTAGATACTAATAGACCTAATTTTCATTTAAGGTTGTGCGTGGATCCACGGAGCTAAAGTATAGCGGATCGGGATTACAGTATGGGACACCGGCACGAGTATTGAGGTAGAACTTCTACCCCTTCCTTGGTAGCTAGTTTTAAATGTTTTGGCTTAAAAGGAATTTTTAACAAAAATGTTTTCAATGATTGGTTGAAAAAAGGATCTTTATTTACTGATTTCATAAATGGTAGAATTGAGGTAATTTTTATAATAAACCTCATAATGAATGTAAATGATCATATTTGATAAAAAAGAGATTTTAATAATTATGAAAAGATATATATGTATATATATATATATATATTTTGGGGTATGACGCCATATCAAAGATCGGGTCGTGTAGTATGCGACCTTGGGGGTAGGTCCCGAAACCCAGCTGGGCCACTACGGTGGTGATTTACACATGGTTTGTCTAGAAAAAGAAAATGGTATTCTTTCTGGTCGACCTATTTAAACTGTTTTGGTGAGATATAGCTTTTATTAAATTTTCATGTATTTATTTATTTATTCTAGTTCGTTTTCTGTATATTTATCTGATTAATGAAGTTTCTTTTAAAGTTAAATATTTTCAAAATATAGTCCTACCGAGCCTTTCGCTTACGTTTTATTTGTTTTAAAATCTTACCGCATAGGTGGATATCAGCTTAGGATCAGAGAATAGTCCGCTGACTGGACTTGCAACTTGTAGAAAATTTAGGTAGGTTGTATTACAAAAATTTAAGGCATGTAAGATCTTAACTTTTTCTTTCATTTTGGACTGTGGTTGTATTGTAATATTGTCAGTACTGTGTGTGTGCACAAGATGTGGGCCAATGGGACCTATTTTCGCCTCACCTCATTTTTGATTATTTTTACTGTTTCTTTATTGTTTATTTTATTATTCTCATTTGCTCAAATATTATAACTGCTTGTTTTAAATAAACGATTTTAAAATTATCACTTTTTTATTTATATAATTTAATCCCTAAAACCTAATTTTTAACTAAATTCTCACTTAATTAACTTAATTAATCTACTACGTCACCTCCCGTCCCCCGGGACGTGACATAACCACACTTACTTACCTTTGGCAAAGCATACATTATCAAGAGTGGAAAAGAGAAAGCTTTGTGAATGGCTTGCTTCGTTGAATATGCTATTCTTTGAACTTTAAAAAGTTGGTGTCGGTGAAGGATTTGAAACTTATAGGCATCAAAACACATGATTGTCATGTGTTGATGCAACAATTACCACTACTTGCCTTGTGGGGAATTCTAATAAAGGATGTGAGATTTGTAATTCCCAAGTTGTGCTCGTTCTCTAATTCAATATGCTCCAAGGTAATTGATCCACTTATGCTAGGTTCACTACAATTGGAGTTGGCGTAAACCTTATGTATGCTTGAGAAGTATTTTCCATGGGTATTTTTTGACATCATGATTCATCTAATGGTGTACTTAGTACATGAAGTTAAGTTATACAGGCTAATATATTTGAGATGGATGTACCCATTTAAAAGATATATGAAAGTTTTAAAAGGCTATGTGAAGAACTGAAGTAGGTCAGATGGATATATCGTAGAAAGTTTCATAGCTGAGGGGTCGATTGAATTTTGCTTTGAGTACTTGTCTAATGTGGAAGCAATTGGGGTGCCAAAGACAATAAACATTGAGGCTGAGGGCCTATCTGTTGGCAATCCTTCCTTGGTAAATCGAGAAGAGCGAGAGCAAGCTTGTCTTTATGTCTTGCATAATACTAATGAAGTGGAGTCTTTCATTGAGGTACATATGAACGAATTAAAAAAGGCAAACCTAAAAAGAGCAAGAAATGAGAAATGGTTGCAAGATGAACACAATCGGACTTTTCGGCTATAGATTAGAGCACATATCTATGACAGGTGCTCCACATCACAAGATAGAAGCATACCACAGAACTTGAAGAACCTAGTTAGAGGACTGCTGTTAGTAGTTACAAAGTATACGTCATATACCTCTCTCAAGAGCCCAAACAATATCAAGAATATAGCCTCTTTGTTGACGATAGAATTAATAATGGGTGTGCACTTGTTGCGCTTGGGAAGGCATGGATGGAGAGTCTTCTAACTGAGATAGTCCATGGAAGACCCTTATGGGATGAAAACATGCGCGTTAGCATCATCGCTATTAGAGTTAGAACAACTGAATTGCCTGTTTCGACATTGAAGCAACAATTGTGGGTTGAAGCCATCGGAAGCTTCGTTGTATGTCCAAAGAGGTTAATTAAAGTTGTTGCAATGACAAAGACGAGTCGAGTGCCTAGCCATATTCCACAAGATCAAAAGGTAAAGAAATGAAAAAAAAAAAACAATTTTACAAAAGCAAGACAATCATAACTTGAGGTAGAACAACTGGCTTTGTACCTCCAGAATTTATACAACTAGCTTTGTACGCACATCCTTTCTTGTGTGATGGGTTAATTATTTAGTGCCCGATACTGGAAAATATTATTGGCAATGAATTGCCTATCTATGTGGGGTATGAAGACATTTATTACTTCACCTTTGATCAAATCGGAGTGAACTGTATCATGGTATACCTCAGGTGATAACTTTATCCTTAATATTTACTTTTTTAAATCTAAGTAGAGTTGTAAAGTGCATTCAAATAATTAAGTGTATTGTTTTTTATTGTAGTTTTTGGTCAAAATATTATGAACTTCAAGGGAAGGCGCACAATTTCAATTTCATATCTCCGGCAATTGTTTCAAGTGTTACAAGAGACTCACAAAGTGATTGCAGAAAGTGCGCCATGTCACTTCTCCACCAATTAGCTCAAGCACAGAAGAAAAAATTATTCTTTGTGCCATACAACATTGGAGAACATATGTTGGCACTTATGTTACCATGGGAGGACCAAATATATTGGTTTGATCCCCTCGGACACCCACCAGTTAATGATTTCGTATCACTCATGAGATTGTAAGTATCAATTTTTCTTATGAAATTAACTATGTTAAGTTTTACATAATTTTATTGTCTATTAATTCATTTAATCATGGCACATTGTTAGGGCACTTAACGATTGGAAACTTTAAGCAAGAAGCAGCGTAATATTCCGACAAAATAGAATGCTATATTCTAAACGTAAGTGCCCAAGACGACAAGAAACGTAGAATGTGGTTTTTTTATTCTACATTTAATGCGGGATATAATTAATAGCGGTATACAAACCCTAGCAAAAAAAGAATTTTGTATACATAAGGATATAAATGAAGTTAGAATAGAGTAGGTACAATTAGTAAATAGCTCTATCATGTTTAGATAGAGATAGTAGCTAAACGATTATGCAAAAAAGTTCAAATGTAAATAATCTTGTAAATATCTTATAATTTCAATATACATCATTTTTGGTATGCAATCAAAGCCTTGTAGTAATGGATTACACACAGAATTAGCCATCCTGTAGGAAATCAGAAATTTAGGCAACTTTTTTTTGTGCAAGACCAATTTTCCACAATGGTTTTAATGAAAAATCGTCATGAAAAATGTACTTAGATGATGTTTTGTATAAAACCATCCTGTAAAGTCTTGGTATACCAACTTTCCATAATGGTTTTTACAAAAACCGTTTCACCATCGTGGAAACATTACATTTTACAATGGTTTTTTCAAAAACTATCGTGAAAAATTTCCTCTATCACGATAGTTTCTACGAAAAACCATCATGATAAAGGTCCCCCAAGATACCTCAAATTGGCACCCATTCAGATATTTAACTGTCGTGAAAAATTAATTTTATACCATGATGGAGGTTTTCATGACAGTTTTTTAACTGTCTAAAAGTTTTCCACGACGATTTAAAATTGCCATGGAATGCCCAATCTGTAGTAGTGTTTCCTTCATTAAATTCTTAGTCAAGAAAGGATGAGAGTATTTTGTATTATTATGAAAATTGATGGAACACAATTTAGACTACTACATATTAAATTGTTGTATTTTCCTTTCCCTAGTTACAAGAATTATAGTAAAATACCACTTTTCTAAAACTAATTTTAATAAATATCAAGTTTTGATAATATTTATAATAAATAACAGATTTGTGATGTAAATAATTTAATTCTCCCTTATTTATAGTGTAAATAATTCTTATTTATATAATTTATTGATTTAAAGTGTAAATAATTTACTTAGCCTCATGTTTACAGAGTAAATTATTTTTATTTACATAGTAGATAAACTGTTTATATCGTAAATCTACTATTTACAACATTTTCAAAACTTGATTTTTACTTCAAAAAGTTTCAAAAATATGTTATTTCTCTCATTTTCTATTTCTAACAGAATATGCTTTATGTGATTTGATGATGATCCAAAACTATATTTTGCCAATGGATATTTATCTTTGATACTCTCTGTTTTAGGTTAAAAAAAAAACTGTACCTTTAATTTTTGATCTTGTAGAATGTATACCTTTAGATTAGATTTATTACACAAATCTATATCTTACCTTAGTCAATAGTTAATTTTGACCTTTAAAATGATCATATTATTCTTAAATAAAAGAGAAAACAAATTAAAATTAATAAGAAGAAAACAAAAATAAAAACACACAAAATACCTATTTTAGGGTATTTTATACATTTTTGAAGTCAAAATCTTAGTATAAATTTTTTTAAGTTCATAAAGTTCTCTTCGTTTACAATTTAAGGGTATTTTGGGTAATTTTTTGGTCAAAATTGATGATTGATAGAAAAAAGTATAAATTTATGGATTAAATCCAGTATAAAAGTATACATTCAATGAGATAAAAAATTGAAAGTATAATATTTGAATAAATCTAAAATATAAAGTATAAAAAGGTAAATAATTTTTTTACAAATAGTTTTTTTATTATTTTTATTTTCGTACTTTACCACTAATTTTTTTTTTTTTGAAGTGGGAAACTTTCATTAAACAAAGACAATTACAATGTCAAACTAGTGCAGCCACCCAGAGTGGCAAATTTTGACCCTACAAAACCAAGACTAAATTCAAGTATAAGGACAAAGAGGGGAAAAGCCTGCTCAATATATTCAAAAGAGCTCATTTAAGCTTTGTTTAAAAACCCTACCCAGTGATGATAAATACGATAGGTATAGACTAAAGTCTAACCCGACATCTAAATATCTTCCGTCGTTAAGAGACGGAAGAGACATACTACCTGGAGGAGGAGAAATCACCTCCTTTATTACACAACATCATCTACTCTTGACAAATGGAGGAGACATCCTAACAACAATTGAACGTGGAGAGATTACTTCTGTTATTACAAACTTAAAAAAAAAAGCTAGACGCAGCCTCCACTACAGTCTGCAACTTCGAGATCTCGCAATGTTAGCTGCCTGGCATCTGCCGCCACCTACCTTCAACCATCTTCCCATCTGAGAATGCCCTCGGCCCCTCCATGGCCTGACTAGCTCAACCGCCACCCCCGGCTGCCGACGGCATGAACCCAACCTTAGCCATGGTTGGGCCTCTCAACGCCGGCGTCAAGAGGCCAGACACACCCAGTCCACAGCACCCCTGAGCAGCTGCGTTCTCTCCCATTGCCATGCACCATCGTCTGATCTAGATGGAGCTCCAACCTTCCATGCACGCCGAGGATGACAGCGGCTCTTCCCTCCACGCTCTCAGCCTCAAATCGGCGGCGAACAACTCTCTTCTCCCTGCTCCGAGCTCGCTCAACGATGCAAGCCCTGTTCCCCTCCCATGGCATCATGACCCTCAGCCTCGTGGAGATCTGCCGATGACCACGTCCCGGATGAAACTTGGAGGCCATAGGACCAGCAATGCGCTGGATCTCTGGCCCCTTACTCTCTCTCTCAACCTCCGTCGCTCTATCTTTCTCTCTTTCTCTCTCATCAACTCTTCTTTTAGAATCTCATTCCTTCATTAATGTCTTCCTTTTCTAAATTCTCTTATCCGGAAGATGTAAAATTTTGAAGTGCTAGTCGATGAAGATGAACTACTAGTATCTAAGCTCTGCAGAATTCATATTATGGACTAATTTCACTATCTGTTCATCTTGATATGCAGACCTAATCAAGTATACACAAAACGGGATGTATTATTGTTTGTAATATGGTAACCTGCAGGTAAGTTCGTGAACCCCTTTGAAGGGTTGAGTTTAATCTTGTTTTATGTGAATCCCTTTGAAGGGTTGAGATTGCACTTCACCACGTTCGTAGTAAGTGAGTCCTCCTCAGGGTGAAAATGAATCCATTGAAACTGTTTGGAGAAAAAATATTATATCTCCACACATTTTTTTCTTTTCTTATTTTCCTGAAAGAAAAGGAAATATGAACGAAATAGAACGGTAAATCGTTCAAGTAAAGTCTAAACACATGCACTCAAATCACTATGAAACACCTGCAACTGCATTTCCTTTTCTTATGACTCCCAAAAATTAAAATCATTATCTTAAATTTCTTCTTTTTTTTTTCTCACGAACGAGTTCAACAAAACAACACTCACACACACACACACACTCCTCGCGTTAATATTGATTCCAAGTGCTTATAAGTTGTGTCATATGTGCTCAAAATTGGTAAACTAAGCTCCCACAGGTATCCAATATTCTTGTACTAGAAAGTAGAAATTGAATATTGTTCAGATTTCGCTAGTATGTGTAATATTATCCACCATCAAAAGCAAACGATAAATTTCTCACATTAAAGAGGAATTTCGCTTCCATGAACACAATTTGTATGCAGGTCTGGTAAAAATGAAATATGAAATCAAGTAATAATCAGTATAAGGTATTGCATATGTGTATATACATACATAC
>CAMOHE010054252.1:71857-139614 GCA_946598075.1 Artocarpus hirsutus | reverse complement strand
TATATCTCCACACATTTTTTTCTTTTCTTATTTTCCTGAAAGAAAAGGGAATATGAACGAAATAGAACGGTAAATCGTTCAAGTAAAGTCTAAACACATGCACTCAAATCACTATGAAACACCTGCAACTGCATTTCCTTTTCTTATGACTCCCAAAAATTAAAATCATTATCTTAAACTTCTTCTTTTTTTTTTTTTTTTTTCACTTTTGCTATATGTGAATATGTCTTTAACATCTTATCTGTTTCAAAAATTTAAGTCCTACTCTACAAAGCCATTCTCACGAACGAGTTCAACAAAACAACACTCACACACACACACACACACACTCCTCACGTTAATATTGATTCCAAGTGCTTATAAGTTGTGTCATATGTGCTCAAAATTGGTAAACTAAGCTCCCACAGGTATCCAATATTCTTGTACTAGAAAGTAGAAATTGAATATTGTTCAGATTTCGCTAGTATGTGTAATATTATCCACCATCAAAAGCAAACGATAAATTTCTCACATTAAAGAGGAATTTCGCTTCCATGAACACAATTTGTATGCAGGTCTGGTAAAAATGAAATATGAAATCAAGTAATAATCAGTATAAGGTATTGCATATGTGTATATACATACATACATACATACATATATATATTGTTGGACTTCTGGTAAAACAGACAGGAAAGGCTAGTCCCACCTTAGTTTGGAAGCAAAAGAGAGGAATTTTAAGCCAGCCCGGAACTTTTATTTCAAATAAGTCCAATTAGAAGCACTTTTTATTGTAATATATATTTATAGGTATATATATACTCTACTCAAGCACGCGATTATCACCATGTCAGAAGCACTAAAAATCGTAATGATGCCTTGCTTCCATCAACAATGCATCACTATTAATCTCCTACTTACCTTGCTCGTAACATTGAAGTCGAAAGTGATGCAACATTGGTAGCTGAAGCCACTTGCAGGGGCTCTGATCCTCGAGATTGGGCATTACTTACTGGCTCATGTTTTAGAAATTATGAATTGTAATTTTTTTTTTTTTTGGGTGATGTTGTGTTTTATTGGACTCCTAAAGTTGCAAAAGTCTGTTCGTTCACTATGTTTGGGCTTTGTGTACTCTACACTCAAATTTCTAGGGAGACACCTCTTCTGTTACTGAAATTTTTTCGTACCAAAAAAAAAAAAAAAAAAGCTTCAAACAGATTGTGTATCGGATACATTATTAAAAAATTCCTTAAAAAGAAGCACATAATTAAGAGCTTATTTTTAATTCTCTGAATACATAATATAATTAATTAGACTGCAATTTAATAGTCAGTATGTAACTTGATTAAATGGTATGCAAGTTCAACAAATCTAGGGCAGTGGCCTCGTAGACTTAATTGAGTGATAGTCAATAAATGGAAAATTTAAAAAAAAAAAAAAAAAAAAAACCAAAGCAGATTGTGGTCTATTAAAATCAAACTGGTGACCGTTTTTGGTTGGTTGGTATTTCAGAAAAAATAGAAATGACTGGCAATCTTGATTTCATGGAGCTTCGACAAGAGAGATCAAAAATTCAAAATTCGAAGTACAACTATGTCTAACATGAAGGGACGTAGATGGACCTGAGGAGAGAGGGAAGAAAATCATTTCTCTTTCACTACATTAAAATAAACTTAGACAGACATGCATTACATTTCTACGCGCACTATTAGTAGTAGTTAAGATACTAATAATGCAAATGGAAATTTAATTGTAGAAGTGGTTGGCCTCTTTTTTGCTATGTGTTCTGTTTTGAATTAATATTGTTTTTCCAGATTAATTATGCTTCATATCTCCTGAGCTCCTAAAAATGAAAAATAAATAAATAAATAAACCAAGGGCCACATAATCATCCATTCTCTTCTAAATCAGAATTAAAAGGGAATAATTTTATTATTTTTTATAACAGAAGAAAAAAAATTACTGATAAGAAATGTTGCAAAAAGTACCATATATATGCTCCTAACATCATGATCTGAACCTAAATTAGTCAGAAAGAAAAAATAACACTGACTATGAGCTAGATCAGCAAAAGCTAGATGCTTATTTGATCATAAGAATATCTTGTAATGGGACAAGAAAATAGTTCATTATCTTAGTCTTGTCAATATTTCAAGCAGTTTTTCAATTGGGCATATATGGCAGTTTTCAACTCAAAAAGATCTATCAAAGATATATACATTAGCTAGACCTAATATTACGTAATTAGGTGATGACGTCTATCACAATTCACAAGTACATTGAAAGGAAACTTGAAAGTACACATAACTCTCAATCTATCTATCAGATCTACATATTTTGACATTTGAAAGACAAATAAACTAGCTATGTGAAATGGATGTCTGACATTTTCATATTTCATACAGAAACCTATAGCTAGGGGAACAAGGGGGAAAAAAAAAAGCAAAAGTACTTTTGGTGCAAGTGTGGTTTCATCTTTTTCTCTCTCTCTCTCTCTTTCTCTCTGTAAGGAAACCAACTTCACAAGAACTCCAAGACCGGAATTAATGAACTAGGGCTTAGTCCTAAACAACTCCAGAGAAGTACAGAAACCTCAAGTTTTGCAACAGAAATGCACAGAACTCACTAGGAAAAAAAAATAAAGCTAAATTTCAGTCCATTATAGGATGGAACAAATAAATAAATTAAGATAAGAAAAACACCAAGTAGACAGTTAAAGATGATCGGTAAATATATAAATGGGAAAAAAAGTGCAATATTAGACAAGAGAAAAAAATATATTCAGACCCAACTAACTAACACACACACACAAAAAGGAAACTTAAAAGATACAGTTTATATGTCCGTAAGAGAATTTGAAATACCATGAAAGTCGCAAACCCTGTAATTCAAAACCCTAATGAGTACAGAAATATTTTCAGGGTTGAAATTTTATCACTTTCAAGGAAGAGAATATATAGACAGAACATAAATATATATATACATATATATATATATATATATATCAAGATTTTAAAAAACGGTGAGAAAACAGATGAGACTCGTGAATTATAATTCAAAGTAAATACTACATACCTTTTGTTTCAAGGGATTGAGCAATGGGTATAACTATATGACAAGCATGGGGATTTAGGGTTTAATATGTGAGAAAAATCCTAGGGTTTTATCTCATGCGACCAACAACAGGTGAAACTGCCGCATGATCTGATCATCCCTCATCAAGGAGAGGAAAGTTAAGATCATGCTGGCAGCTTCAACTGGTAGTGAAGCACGACATCCATTAATACTGTAAGATGAAAACTCCCAAATAAGAACTTAAAATTAGGGCAAAAGAGAATATTTTAGAAATTTATGGAGAAAAGAGAATTCTGCAATTGCAATTGAAAGCTTTCTTTTGCTAGGGCTAGCTAGACTTGGTGGAGGATAAAGACTGAATTTGGGGGATATAAATAGAGGGTGAAGAGGTAAAAAGTTTAAATTTTGTATTAAAAGGAATTAATTAATTAATACTGAGGAGTGAAGACTGAACAGCCAATTAAAGGTGGGTTGTTATTATTAGATAAAAACAAAATAAAAAGAAACAAATAGTGGTCCCCAAAGTGGTGCAAATTGAATATTATCACGCCCGAAGAGAGACTTACCCCTCTCATGCAGTTTTTGCAGGCAGGAAATTATTGTATATATTTGTTTTCAATGTACATATATGCAATTACAAAAGAGCATTACAACTGGCTATGGTGACCTACTGACTGTTATGGTGGATCCGTGATTAAAGATTTAAGTTAATTTGAGAGTCTTAAATATGAAAGTTTGTACCTGCTAACTTAGTACTCGATCTAGAGTGTCTAATATATATCATCACATAATCTTATTATAAGTACATTTAATGGAGCTGAGGTGATGCACTTCTCATCAAGATATATAGTCTAATTGTAGGGCTTTCATGAAACATTTTTGTCAACATCTGGAGAGTCTTTTTACGAACTCAGAAAGAATGCTAACCTCAATCGCCCCTTTTTCATATTTTTTTTACCAAAGAAAATTATAAATGGGCATTTATTAGTCTTTCAGGTTGGGACCTTCCTGCCAACATTAAGCTATAGAGATGATCAGTGGGGGACCCTTGGAATTGATCATCTTTATATATATCTATCCATCTCTTTCTTTGGCGAGGTCTGTGAGAACAGGAAAAGAATCAAACCATAAGCCAAAGTAAAATAAAGGAGGAGTGTTATGTGTAAAATGGGGGACCATCTTGCATAGTTAAACAAGTGCTGCAAATAAGGTAAAGAAGAAAAGAAAAAAAAGCATCTCCCTGATAACATATACTTATATGTGTGTATGTGTATAAATATGGATATGTATTAACTGCATTAAAATCAATTCCATGTAAAGCATCTTTTCATGTCCACCACTGATTCTGGCCCTTTCTTGGGAAAATTTTCCACTTGGTAAATTCTTGCAGATCACGCCCCTGCATTGCATTGATGCCAGCTGCACATATATATACACTCGTTGGAAACATCTGATACCGACAATTGGGAAAATGACTTGTTCTTCGATGAAAAGTAAGTTTGTTAATTATTTACAAATTAACTTACTTTTTTAGTTTTCGTTTCCTAAACAATTATATTGGTAAGTCGTGCCTTTTAATTTAGAGTTATAAAATTATCACCTTTGGTCTTTCTATTGTGTGACTTTAATTGCCGAACATTTTTCTAAACAGATCACTCTTTGAACATTGGATTTTTATCATTTTTTTAATGATGATATTAAATTTAAATCTCTTGAAATTTAGGAGAGATAATCACATCCCCATTGTACAGTGACTGAAAGTTTTACAAAAATAATTTACAATACATGAAAAATATTTTAATTTTTAAGGGTTTTTGAGGAATATTTTGCCTTAAATATAACTATTGTGATAAATATTCAAATGCTAAGCGATTGGGAAGTGATTGTCTCTGTTGAATTAAAATAAAAAATACAAAAGTGTTCATCAATTTTACTTTTTGTTTGGCACACTGGTTTGACGGGAGAGTAAAGTTTTCAGCAGCTGTAGTATAAAACTCTTAACAACTATAGTGTTTTGAACTAAAAATAGTTCAAATCATTGATTTAAATTAAAATTACTAAAAATCAAAATTCATAGAATAATCTGTTAAGAAAAAAGTTTTGGAACCAAAATCAAACAATTCCCATAATTCAGAAACTAACGGTGCTAATAACAGCTTTTCTTTAAAAAAAAAAAAAAAAATTGATGACGTTTCCTTTAAATTATTATACATATGCATGCACACAATATAAGCACCCCAGGTGGTATGAATTTGGATGGAGACCCGAATATACAAAAACCAACTTGGTTTGGAATAAATCTTAAGGAGTTTGTAAAAGGAATATATACAAGCCTAATTACTGTAAATTTCCCCAACTTTTTTGAGATTAGTTTCTTTGATTTGCCGCTTTTAGGCCCTATGGAACAATTTTCTTTTATAAATGAATTCCCAAAGATCGTCTCTCATAATTTTTAATTAGGAAATGTCATCCTTGGAATATATTCAATTTTATGTTTGTCTTTATAAATTATATTTTCCTTGAACAATATTATATTTGGCCTATTAACTAAATTAGCAAGTTATTGTATAGTAAAGTGCTGTGGGGCATTGACGATCGAATATTACAAGATCCCCACTTCATATGTATAGTTAGTTCTATAGCTCTATAGGTTTAAGCTTTTTCCATTTTATTATCCTTTATTCTCTGAAGTCACATATCCTAGGTGCTAAATAATGTTAAAACAATTTTTTTCTAATGAATTCAAAAAAATAAAGACATGACACATTTCAACTAGATTGACATCCTCTATAAATATTATTCTAAGATGAACAAACAACTAATGCTACACAAATTTTGTTTTAATGTTGTTATAGTTTAATTCACATATATAAACTAGGGTTTTTTCTGAGGAAAACAACCTAATAATAAAAAATGAATTTCATGTATGGCCATTAATTTTCTCTCTCTCTTGTGTGCTGCATATGCTCGCAGAGTATCCATGTGCTAAGCAGAATGATTAATATTCCATCGTAACAACAGCAATAAATCAGGATTTAATTATAGTACTGCATATATATTGAGGATTGATTAGATAAAGATCAGACATATTCCAACCTTTCATTTTTTTATTTAATTTTCTTCAATTTTCCCGGTGGTCATTTTATGACATTAAGCATGGCTTAACCATTCATATTAATGTGATATAGTTCATGTAACAAACAATTTTCCATGGCCAAATCATTTATTCTTTTACTTAAAATTTTGGAAAACTACCATTGTCAGGTTGTTTTGCTTATAAAAAGTTGACCTTTTTCTTTGTTAGTAAAGAATCCTATTGATACCAACAACCTGTGGGATTGGGTGGCAAGGAGCCCATTCTCCCTTAAGTAATGTCTCGAGTTCGAGTCTTGTGTATGGAGAAACAGGTGTTGGGAGAGTTTCTCCCGTATGGGTCCGACCCGGCTCAAATCTGGACTAGTCGGGTTTGCTCCCGCTAGAGTCGAGGGACCCTTTCTGTGGGTTCGTGCCTCTATGTGGTGGGTCCGGATACCGGATGATTTTTACCCAAAAAAAAAGAATCCTATTGATATTATAGTAATTAAAACAGTAAATATGCGTCTAATTTTGATTATTTTAAGGGACTCCATTAGGGTTTTGTGGGAGTACTCAGTGCCGGCCTCTCTCCTTCTTGGACCAAATGTCGGCACCAGCTTTGGGTTGGCTGTCAAAATCTCTAGTTCATGAGAGGGGTGGACGAGATGGATGGGGCTTGGAGGGGAAAGACCATGGATAGGAGTGGGGTGTTGTTTTGTTGGGGATGTGAGGTCTAGGATCTAGCAAAGATTGGGGTTGACAAGGGGGGCAAGGTCGCCTTAGGTGGTTATGGCAAAGCTACAGCTCTTTGAGTCCAGGGAGGTTGGAGGTTGGATATTTGGCTGGTGGGGAAGGTGGGGAAAAGCAAAAAGATCCAGCTATGGCTAGACTGGGTAGCAGCAGGGGAGAAGGAGCAAAGATCTTGCTTGCCAGTTTTCCTTTATTCATAGGATCTAAGTTGGATTTGAGATCGAGGCCCATTGGATCGAATGCTGGGGTTGGAGCTCGCCGGAGTGCTAGCCAAACCACGGATCACCAAAATTTGCATAGATGGTGGAAGCAATGCACCCACTTGTGTCTAGATGTTATGTTTCTTCTTTAAGTTTTGTTTGATATTTGTTTGGATTTGTTTAAAATAAAAGAGGTGGTTTCCTCACCCTCCAATTTGTTAAGTTTGTAATAAAGAAGGTGGTCTCCCCATCTTTAATATCGGCTTGTACTTCACACCCACTAATCAGTAATGCTGTGTGTAGCTATTGGTAAGTAGATTTGAATCTAGGCTAGGTTGTATGCACCATTGCTAGGGTAGATATTATTTTGGTAATAAATTGATATAGTCCATTGATTGTAGTGGTTTCTTCTAACGAGCCATTGATGAGCTCTATGTTGGGTATCAAGAGGGGTCTTTCTCTTCTAGCTCTCGATACCATCTTTTATCCCTAAGTGTTTTTTAATTTTACTGGTAGATCCAGTCGTTTATTCGAGACTTTTGTGCTTATAATTGGCAATCTTATCAGGTAAAGTGAAATTTTATTGAAATTTTATTGAAGTTGTGATGAAGAAGATGGGTTTTACAAGTAACAGGGTTTCTCTAATTTTATGTTGTATCTCATTGGCTAGTTTTTCCTTCCTTGTGAATGGGTCTTCAATCAGGGAAGTGAAGGCACAAAGAGGTTTGAGACAAGGCTGCCCCTTGCCTCTTTATCTCTTTCTTATCTATGCTGAAGGTTGATCTGCAATGATTTCAGGTTTAGAGGCTTAGGGAGGCATTTCAAGTTTTGCCTGTTCACGTCAGCAAAATTAATCGCCTGTTATTTGCTGATGATAGCCTAGCTTTCTGTAAAGCTAAAGAGGAGGAATGCAGGAAAATAAAAAATGCTCCAGTGTTACAAGAAGGCCTCAAATCAAATTATTAACTTTCAAAAATCTACAATCACTCTCAGCCCCAATGTTGGAGCAGAATTGAAGCAGTGTATTTTGGCAATATTGGGGCTGAATGAGGCTTTTTCTCATGATCGTTATTTGGGTTTACCGGCAATGGTAGGTCGTAATAAGAAGTACACCTTCTGGATCATCAAAGAGAAGGTCTGTAAAAAATTACAAGTTTGGACAGGAAGGATGTTTTCTTAAGGGGTAGAGAGGTCTTGATAAAAGTGGTAGCTCCTGCAATTCTTGCTTACTCTATGAGCATTGTTTGCCTTCATTTATCTTTGTGTGAAGATGTTCGGAAGTTAATAGCCCCTTTTTGGTGGGGAGGTGACGAGTCAAGTGGGAAAATGCATTGGCAAGCTTGGCATAAACTGTGCAAACCCAAGGATGAGGGAGAACTTGGTTTTAGAGATGTGGGTGTGTTTAAACAAGCAATGCTTGCGAAACAGATATGGAGAATAATTTAGAATCCAGATTTGTTGGTTGCTTGGGTCCTAAAAGGCATATATTTTCCTACTGATAATCTAACGAGGCCGGAGTTGGTCGAAATCTGTCGTTTTTTTGGCGCAGACTACCATGGAGACGGGAGCTAATTACATTAGGAGCCAAGTGGCGAGTTGGCGAGTAGGTAATGGTCTTTCAATAAAAATTTCTGACGATCGGCGGCTGCCTCGACCCTCCTCTTTTAAACCTATCACGCCACTTCAGCTACAATGAGATAATGGAGGCTAGCTGATCTGCTGAATCTGATGGAGAGTGGTTTCAGTAGTACAGGCACGTAGCGGGACTGAATCTTTAGAGGGGAGTGCTGATCATCGGTGGTAGAAATTGCCGTGTCACTTAAAATTTCCCCAAAAAGTTAAAACTCTTAATTTGAAGAGCATTTCAGAATATTCTCCCTTGTTGGTCAAACCTTTCCAACCGTGGAGTTAATTGCTCTTGTGGATGTCGAAGGCGTCGAGAGGGGATGAGACAGTCTTTCATGCTTTGGTCTCCTGCCAGCCGTGGAACCAGTTTCGAGCAACAACGCGTTCTCTAGCCAGGTTCTGAAATTCAAAGGTGTTCAAATGGATTTTTTTTCTTTATATGTGGAAGGTGCTAAACAGGGACGCTTTTGCGCTTTTTTATGTCATTTTATGTTGATCTTGGGAGATAGAAACTCATTCATTCATGAGGGCTGTAAAAAGGAAGCTCTATCTATTCTTGAAGAGTCGGCTCTATGGCTCAATGAATTCCAGATTTCTCAAAAACTACAGTGAAGGAAGTGATGGTTTCAGCTGATACAATTCATTCTTGGGAACCCCCTCCAGAATTAGTTCTGAAACTGAATGTGGACGCCTCTGTAGTGTAGAATATGGATGAAATCGGTATTGGAGTTCTTATACGTAAATTCCACTGGGTTTGTGATGGGCGCTTTTGCAAAGAAACTTCAAGGGACTTGTAATGTCAGTTTATGAATTTCGTTTTCAAAAAAAAAAAAAAATTCATTTAACTTAAAAAAAAAAAGTAAACAGTTGACTCAACCATTTGGGATCGAGGATATATGTTTAGCTCGATTGATTAAGTTATTAATTATCGCTTTATGTATGCTTACTTTAAATCAAAGATAAATTGGATGAAATTGTAACAACTAGCAGCTAAGGTGTGTCTGAGGCTTTGTCAACAAGCAAGTTAGTAAATGAAAAGATTTATAATAATAATATTGATTCATGCTAAATGAGGGGATATGTGCAGGAAGAGAGTACCTTTTAAAGTATTTTTAGTAAATGTTCCGGATTTTACTAAAATTGAAAAGAACAGTCTCTTTCCTTAAAATTATTGGTAATAGTGACCAATTAATTTACCTATCTCAATATGATTAGTAAATACTAGCACCAATATATATTTAGCTATTTTCTAATACATTCTTTAATATAAATGCTCAATGTTATATTTGTCATAATAACATATTTAATATGTTATTGTTTCAATGTATAACTCTATTTTTTAGGATTCGTCTGTCTCAAATGTTGTCCAACGAGTCATGCTATGACTCGTCATTTAAAAAGTTTAAAATATTATTTAATTGACTTTTATATGTTTTTCATTAAACGATGTGTCATAACATGATTAATTGGACATTATTTGTTACACAAAAAATTAGAACGACGATTTGAGTCCCTATTTTTAATGCTATATCTATCTTTTGTCATAATTATTAAGCCTTGAACATTGTAAAAGCAAACCTTTAATATTAAAATACATTGAAAACATTACTGTAATATTACATTTAAAAGAAAAGTTAATGTATCAACTAATAAATATCAAACAAAGGATATGTAACAAAGTAAAGTATTATTTATTTGCATATATATATATTAATTACATTATCAAATTGTCCATATTAGTTATAACAATATACATATGAGTAACATTTTCACTAAATTAAGTGATATGGGTGTTAACGTGAAATCAACATGATTACATGAGTCTTAAATATATAAATTATCTGGTGAATGTTTTCTATATATTAATTACATTATCAAATTGTTCATATTAGTTATAACAATATAAATGTGAGTGACATTTTTTCTAAACGAGTGATATGTGCGTTAACGTGAAATCAACATGATTACATGAGTCGAAAATATATAAATTATCTGGTGAATCTTGTAAAGATATATAAGATCTCTAAGAATCCATTGTTTAATTATCCCTTTGGAAGATGCTAGCTGTATATTTGGCATGGAAAAGGAGAAGCATTAATTAAATTTATATGCTAAAAAAGAGGATAAACATCTGTTTCAAAGATAATGTTGTCACGTGTTCCATTGATAAGCAATCCAACAGTGGATTCATGATAATCTATCTATCTTTTTGATCTAGTATCTCTGCCATAAGAATTCAATAATTAATTATGCTAAATTCAATAAAATTACGGTATGAAATCTTTGCATTCAATAACTTGCCATCTTTTATAATAGATGATGGTTTACATGAACAGCTTTTTCTTTTACACATAATTAACCTGATATAGAATAGCCTGATACCTGCCGCTGACTATGATATATATATATATATATATATATATAGACACACACACCCTACCCACGTGCTATAATAATGATTCTCATTGTTTTGTAATATGAACATTCGCATGCATTATATATATATATATATATTAAACATCGCACTACTAAGTTTGATTTTTCTTATTTTTTAAGATATACGAAATCATGTTTTGTATATATGTGTGTACGCATAAATGTGGTATATATTATATGAATGTTTTTTTGCCTATTATGTCTTGCATGCTTGCTTGAAATATGAGATGCTAAACAAGCAAGAAAATTAAAATCTCAAATGTGTCGTGTAATATGATTATATTGCTTTATATTGTACCATATCGAGTTTTTTCTTTTTTTTTTTTTTTTGGGAAATGGTTTATAGCTAGAGAGATTTAGATTCTTAAGGCTAAATGAAAGGTGAAAAAGACTAAAACTATTCGATCTAATGGCAACGGGAGTTTGGATTTGAGAGGGATGAACCTCAAGCACATCTCCTCATCAGTAATAAATGTATTTTTACCTTTCTATGCTTTTTTTTTATTTTCATCTGAAATGATTAAATATAATTAATAGTATTTCATATAAAAAAATATATTTGTCATAATTTTTTTCTCATTATGAGAAAATATAAACAAAAATGCTAAATCAATACTTATAATTTGAGTTGAAGTTGAAAACGAATCACGTTTGCATCTTCAAGCGAGATGCAAGAATGAATGAATATATAATTGTTTTCAAATTAAAAATAAGGTCATAAACTTTTTAAAATTATAGTGCAAAAACTGATTAGAACGATGGAATTTAACACACACACACACACATATATATATGACTTAATTATTGATAAAAAAAATCAACAAATTATTTTATATAATGATGGTTGAAAAAAAGGTTTAACAAATAACTGCTTGTTCTCTTTTGTATGCCGTACAGATATATAGTGTAGAGATTAACACTTTGATATATTTATAGAATTAAAAATAGTAAAATGAAAAGAGGTGATTACCAAAGCACCTTGACATTGTCGACCAAGCCATGACGACTCGTTATGAAAAACAAAACATGCATTTTGAAGAAAAAGTTAAATTCCGAATATAAGATCATTTAAACCAAATTATGACGCATTTGAGAAAACAAATATATTTCTGTGGGGCAATTACTAGAAACATAATTTTATAAATACTAATTAAAAAAGTAAAAATGCAGGAAAAAAAAAAGCTAGCAAACGTTGAACCTCTAAAAGTTGAAGTAAAGGAGATATTTTGTTACGTTCGGAACTCTAAAACTATTAAGTATAAGATTAAAAGAAACGTAAGGCATATTTGAGAAAACTCAATTCAATGAGACAATAAGTTGAAGAGTATATATATAATTAGAGTCGTATTTGAGAAAATAATGATGTAGCATATACCAAATTTATCATTTGATTCATATCGGTTAATATATTTTTTCTTTTTAATTACAACATTTTCAAATTATTTTAAAATTAAAAGTTTACTTTTACAAAATTAAAAACTTAATAATTACAACAAAAGATAGATAGACATTTGAAACAATATTATGTGTTGGAGTATAAAATAAAATAGCACTTCAAATATATTATTTTCACACCTTTTATCGAGAAATATAGATTAACATTGGCATATGCATTGGAGATTGTTTAAGAAATAAAAGTAACAAAAAGTATGATACACATGTATTGTATGGAAAAAAAATTGAGACGGTAAAATTTTGAGAACTCCAAGTTTGAGAAAATAATATCAGGACTATGTGAAAAGAACTGTTTATTTAGAAATATATTTGAAAAAAAAAAGCCATTTTAAAAGGTAAATTTGGAAAAAGATACTTTAATGAGAAAGATTTAAATACGAGATTTCTCAATCGAGAAAATACAAAATAAGAAAGCAACTATAAAGTAAAATAACAAAATGAAAAGCATCATCTTTTGCTCTACATAACTGTGGATGTAGATATATTATGGTGGAGTTTAAACCGCAAATAATATTATAAAACTCTTATATGTTATGAAAAGCATATAAAACTCTTATATGTTATAAAACTCTTAACAAAATGAAAAGCATCATCTTTTGCACTACATACCTGTGGATGTAGATATATTATGGTGGAGTTTAAACCGCAAATAATATTATAAAACTCTTATATGTTGCAGTGGAAATTGCTCGTATATTATAATGTATGGTTCAAATTCTAGAATTGAAATTCTGGTCCCAAACAGCAAACACCCTATAATTATAATAGATGTAGATTCAAGTTCATAATCCAACTAATAAACTACAAAAGGGGGTTAATTAAGCAAAGCAAAAGTAGTAGTTTATGGGCAAAATGTTAAGCAATGAGAAAAAGGCCGGGGTTAATTAGTTGAAGGCTAATTACTCTATTAGTATAGGGCAAACCCCACCTAGTGAAGTTGACATGTGAGGGTGTCACTGGCTAGCTTATACTAGTTAATAAATAGGGAAAGGAAGCAGAAACTACTGGAGCTTGACTAGGGCTTTCTTGGATATATTCCATCACGCTGGAAACATTGTGGTCCAAATGCTGACCATAAAAGCGTGCTCAACTTGGTCATGATTTTCCCTATCTTCACTGTTAAATTTTGCTCACAACAGAACACAAAAAAGTGTGTAAAAAAGAATGGGAATCTTTATGGTGGAGAAGACAATTTTACACCATCGATAAAGTTCGTTGTTTTAACTATTAGATCAACCTTTTAACTGCCAAATTTATGATTGGAAACAGTTCTATGTTGCGTGCTATAAAATTTTAACATGGACAGTTACAGATCAAATCGTTAAAAAATTAATAAAATGACAAAAACAACATGCTCCATCGATAATGTAAAATCACCTTCTCAACCATAAGAATTCCTAAAAAAGAAAGGGAGGGAATAAAATTCTTGCATTCTACAAGTTCTATGATTTTTGATCCGTTTGATTCTCAGCAACCTCCTTTAATGTAGTTTTTGTTTACCTTGAATAAGATCAATTTATACAATATATATATATATATATATATATCACATTAAGAAACACATTATAACAATAGAATGCCTTAATACATAATATGTCCTTGTATCGTATGCGTTAAGAGTCTTGTTAGCAGGCATGTGGGAATCAGATAAATGAAATTAAAAAAATCTAATGAAATGTTAACAATACCAGTTAAACGCAGATTTTGCCACAAATATCTTAATTACCACAATATTCTCCTAGTTATCTTGTTTTTGCGTTTGTAAATACTTGAATTTTATTTTCTTTGGGTTTTTTTTTTTTTTTTTGAAGAATATATATATTTTCTGATCCGGATGATTCATGGTGTAGTAAATACACTATTCCGTTCTTTGCAAAGTGATTTTTTTATCACGCAAAGGTAAAAAGAGATACTGAGATTTAACTCTTTGTGTTTCTATCAAAAACGACTGTCACAGACATGTGATGTTACACGCGTACCCATCTGCATACATCATGAACCCGTTTTCAGTTTCCTTCTCTTCCACGAGAAAAACTACACATATAGGACTGGCAAATACCGGTGAGCAAAACACGACAATAGAACACGTCAAACCAGGCTTGTGATCCCCGAGGACACAGTAATCGTTTTGGGGTCGCTATACTACATTGTGTATATATATATGTGTGTATATATATATATACACACACTTACATTCATACATATATGTTTGTGCTATGGTCTTCTAGTAGCGAGAAGCTTAAGATGATATTTTCCAACATGATGTAAATATTATAAACGTGTAATAAGAATTTAGAATAACTAAATCATTTGATAGTTTATAGGGTAACTAAATCATTTGATAGTTTATAGGGTGTTCGGGAGCATTGGTTAGTTAGAGCAAATTTTGGTTGAGAATATTGTAACATGTGACATACTTTTTCTTAACACTAGCACATAAGAGCTTTACACTATAGGGAGCAAAAATTTAGGTTCTAATTCACATTGCTAAACACGACATTAATTTTTGAACAACATAATACACTTTGTATTGTCGACAGTTTATGAAAGGGCATTATATGGATTCGATCTTCTTGTGTCAAACTATTTTATGTTTTTGGGGCTTCTAATGCAAGCCTTTCTCTGTAAGTATTTATTAATCTGTGCAGAAAATGCTGGTCTGTGTTGAGGGTTATTCCTTGGGTCCTTTTACATTGTTTTAGCTTGTTTGTTGGTTGAATGAAATTTTCCTTAAAAATTTGACACTTGTATAAATCTACTGATCAGCCACCGTGAAAAGAAGGTATCATTGAAGTGTGTTCCCTGGAAACCCTATAAAACCTAGCTTATTGGAGAGTAAACTATATATATATATATATATATTGGTTGGTCCCATTTCCAGAATGGCAGAGTTTAAACAAAGTACCGGATAGAGTGGTCCTCTGTATTATTAGTGCTACAAGTACTGGCTGATCTGCCATACACACTGAGAAAACTGTGGCGATATGAGGAGGCAAAACAACCAAAAGAAAGAGTAAAGGGGGAAAAAATACTTCTTAACTATCCCCTTACAAGTAAAAAGCAAAGGAAACCAAGTGGCAAGGGATTAAGGAACTTGTTAGGATTAAAGTACACGTTAAAGTATTACACTCTTTTGTCCATCCTAACTCAAAGTTTTTGTTTAGGAATGAAGTTTATTTTAAGGGGATGGAATCTAAATCCAAGTAACTTTTATATGATTTTAGACAGGTTTTGAAGCCGGGGGAGTTGTTAAGTGCGACCTTGATGCGGGATTTGGGGATAATTCGTGTGCGCTTATTGTGCTGGCACAGAATGGTGATGGTCGGATTTTGGCGGATGGAGGATTTGTTTGTTGCGAGGGAGCCAGAGCGGGTCTTTGGGCTGTTCAGCTTGCTAGGGATTATAGGTTCAAAAATGTGATTACAGAAGCCGACTCCAAGGAAGTTATTGATGTTTTTGTTTGGCCAATTTACAAAAATGTTCTCCAAATGCCTCAACTTATTAAAATGTCCTACAACAAACTACTTATAAAATTGTTCCTTTATTAGAAATTTTTAATTTATTCAAACTCTAAGTTACTCTCCCTTCTCACTCCCTTGTAAGGGAACGCACCAGTTTTTTTTCTTTCAAATATGTTTTTTTAGCAAAACAATGGACAAAGAGTAAACAACAAAATAGAATTAAAAAAAGAAGGAAAGGGGAAGTTATGAAAACATAAAGATAAGAGAACAGTTTTAATAAAAGGTTCCATGTGGGGGACATTTTATGTAAATTTCTCTTTTTCTTCTTGTTTCGCTTGACACCACTGCTTAAAGATACATAGTATTAGTCAAAATCCTCATTTGGTGGTCTGGATTCTCGTCCTACAAATTTCGTTGGACGCGGACGATAAGAATTGTTGGGGCTAATGGATTGTGTGGTTGGACTCCGTCAGTCCTAGCAAGTAATGTGTTGTCTTGATGTGAGGCTACTTTGAGCGTGGTTTCTAGTTTTTTGCTTCTGTTTTTGGGAGCTGCGTGTGGCATGACTTATTTGTTTTAAACCCTTCTAATAAAGTCTATATACACCAAAAAAAATAATACTAAATAAATAAATAATGTACAATAAGGAACTTTTTGTCGCGTTTATATCAAAGGGTACTTCTATAGCAGGCAACTCATGCACGGCATGCTTTTTCAACAACAGAAATTAAACACAATATACATCGAGGATGAAGAGTGGTACTAATTTGGTATCATGTGAAGTACTTTCGGGCAAGTGCCAAGAAGGGTCAATTATAAACACTCGTGCCGCTGTATGTGGCATCAAGTAGGCAAGTTCATGAGCTGTTCTTTTTCCTTTCCTTTAAATTAATTAAGAGAGAGAGAGAGAGAGAGTTGTATATTGGTGTATTGTAAAGGTCTAACATCTTCTAAAAGAGATGGTTTTATATTGTTTGTGCAAAGCGCGTAGAAAAGTACAAACACTTTCGATTTTTAACCTTTTGCTTGAAATATATGATCAAGTGCTTTTCCAGTATTTATGCTAAAAGAGAATGAGATTTCTACGGCAAGACTTGAGAAAAACATAAATAAATAAACTAAACTATCATAGATTTTTTATTTTTAGCTATCAAATTTATATCAAAAATCATTTGTTTTGAGTACTTTTTTATTTTGATAATGCTTTTGATTACATCGAACAATCAAAAACATGTACTAGTTATATGAGGTCATACCAGAGAACCCAACAAAAAAGGCTGCTTATAAATTGCCCATCTATTGCGACGTATCTTGTAGAGACGAATTAAAGCTTCTTTTCCAAGTCAAACGTTGAAAAAAATTTCAAATTGTCATATCCACAAGCTCAAAAAGAAATTTTCTAATTCAAGTGTAAACCTAAGAGATGTATTGCAGAATCAGACAAGCAAATAACGGTTAGTACTAAAACTCTCATTTAAACCAAGATATGAATTGTAATTAGAACATTACAACAAGGAGAGCTCCATAACCACAAATCAAACTTTGAGCAGCTTTTTAAACTTTAATCAAGGTTCCTATCTAGAGGTAAATTACACGACCGGCTTAGCGATTGCGCTAACCAGAAACAGAACTGCCTAAGAAATTTGTTGATTTCTCAATTCATAAAATGTTCTGCCAACGGTGTGAATGACGGTCACCTTTTGAAAAGGAGCAACAACCATGATTCTTGGGCAAAGCCCATAATAGTTTAACTATCTACAGAATACAATCCGCAAGGCACAAGATTCTAAGCCTACAAAAAATTTTGGTGGGTATAAATTACCTATAATTTTAACCCACTGTGTTGTGTTCCTAACTTTTACTGGTCCGATCGCCAGTACGTGAAAGCAACATTTCATGGAGCTCTTCAGCAG
Organism: Artocarpus hirsutus; assembly: GCA_946598075.1. Lineage (NCBI taxonomy): Eukaryota > Viridiplantae > Streptophyta > Magnoliopsida > Rosales > Moraceae > Artocarpus > Artocarpus hirsutus. The sequence goes on along the minus strand of CAMOHE010054252.1, from coordinate 121,644 downwards.
TTGGTCGATCCATTGGGTTCTCCTCAGTACATCGACGGAACAAGTCCACAAGGAAATCCAAAGCATCTAATTCAGCCTCCTTTTCTTCCAGCTCTACACCAGATTGAGCTACTTCAGGTTCACTCGATGACCTCAAAGCCTCTAACTCATCAGTCAACCGTGGTCGTTTGCCCACCTTAAAAAGAAAAATGGAAAGCGGATTAGATAAAAGAAAGGGAAAAATTAGAATAAAATAAATAACAAGCACATGAATACACAACAATAATGAAATTGTTGTCATGTCAGTAACATAGTTTTTAAGAAAATCGGCACAGGAAAAACCTAAGCGTTACGGTTCTTAACTTATTGGGAAATAAAAGAACAAAAGAAGCACCATTTTATTACAATCATGTTACATACAAACAAAGAAGAAAGCCTTCCACAAGTACATCTACAACTTATTAGTGATTCCTAAAAGGATCATAATATGTATTTTTTTCCATGAGAGAAAATGTCAGGCGCGTGGGGATGAGAGAGAGAGAGAGAGAGAGAGAGAGAGAGGACGTGATACCTGAAGAAGGTCGTGTATTTCTACTTCAGATAATCCTAAATAAGGTATTTGCAACGTCAACATTTCCAGAAGCAGGCATCCAAATGACCAAATATCAACTTTCTGCAACCAGAGAAAAGAAGAAACTTAAAGACAAGCTAAAAACAATGATGTTGCAATCTAATTAATCAAAAATATAAGAGTAGCTACCCACAACACAAACTTGGACATTCTTTGAACTCTGCATGAGGACAGTACACTTAATCAAGCAGAAGCTTTATATACAGAGATCTTCGCATGCACAGGGCCATCAGCAAAGGCAATAATAAACTAAGGATGTGGAGAAAAGTCGGTCTTTCATGAATCACCAATTAAAAAACCTGTTGCAAGATAAATATCTTACCATTCCATAAACATTTCGGTCGTGCATTGCTCGTAGAACCTCAGGTGCCATCCAGCGAGGTGTTCCAACACAAATATTGGGTGGAGGAACTCCTACATGAGCTATACAGCATCTGTGCAATAAAGAACGGAGAGGCACTGCTCTATCAAAATCACAAAGCTTCACAACAGGTGTTCCATCCGCCTTCTTACTATCCAAATCAATCAAAATATTTTCACTCTTTATGTCACGATGAATGATGTGTTTTGAATGCAGTTCCACCAATGCAGAGGCAACATCTCTAGCAATACACAACACTAACTCCACAGGTACGTACTTCTCTCCAGCTTTAGATAACTTTACAATATAACCCTGTATGCAATAGGCATAACAAATGTCAAGACAAATCAAAGACAGACCAAGCAAAAGTTCATTATGACCAGCTATAAAACTTACCTTTAAAGATCCCCCTTTCACGTACTCCATCAATATTGCAGACTGTAATACACGACGCTCAGGGTTTCCATCCACTGAGGGAATCCACTTAGAAGATATCTGATGACCGTACATTTCTACTATACAAGAGTGCTGTAGAGCACCTAAAATTCTTACTTCCCCTAAGCACCCATATTCAAAATTCCTCATATCATCTGCTGAAGACCTGCAAACCTCCAAAGTACGAACCTGCAGCATCCAACAATTATGCACAAAAACCTTTATATCTTAATCAATAGAACTTAATCAGAAGTTACAGGTTAAGATGTAAAATAAATTCTAGCATCTCAGTAGAAACTAGGACCTGACATGTAAGTTAACTCTATATGCAAAGACAGGTATGTAAACTTACATAACTACCAATGTAACTAGGGGCAAGAAAGGAAAGAAAAAAATTGCTCCAAAATTTTCAACTTGGCAAATACAAGCACAATAAGATTTTCCAAAGAACATACTTTTGCTACTGCTTCAACTGCTCCATATTTGCAGCGTAGAAGAGAACTGCAAGCTGCTTTCAAAACTTCGTCTGAGGAGGACAGTGAAGGAAAAGAATTACCAGGAGCAATCCTTATTCCAGAGGAAGACAACATGACGGTCCGACTAAGAGGAATATACCTACGAAAAGCAATCTGTCAGGGATATGCGTATATATATGCATGCAGAAATAGTGTGCAAAAACAAGCATCCCCTATGGAAAAATATCAAACAGTAACAAACAACAATTGAAAAGTAGCATTAAAGACAACATAAAACAGAAGGACTAGCTAGTTAATATATAAAAAGTTGAAGAACACACAAAAGTTAAAGAACACACGTGACCACATAAATAAAACGCCTCAAGACACAAGAAATTCCATACAGATTTTACAGCATTGGGTACCTCATAAAGGTTCAGAAACACCATAAACGGAACACAACTAACCTGCAATAATACTCTGGATCTGTTTCTTCTCTTATATCGTGTGGATGACAAGCATCAACTACCATGCGAACCCATGAATCATCCCTCTTAACTAAAATAATGTTCCATGCATGTGGCATAAAATCCAGATAACCCCTTACAAGCTCACAAGGAATTGGTGGCTCCATTTGATCGCATAGATACTATAGCAATTGCAGTTTCATTAGATCGGGATACTAAACAGACATTGAAATAAGTGGGGGAGAGAGAGAGCAGTTTCAAAAACATGAATGTCATAAAAGAATACCTTCATTAGCAACGCTCTATGCCTACACACACCAAACTGTAAAGTCCCTAAAGGAACGATAATTGAATTTAGTCTCGCTTTGATAGCACGGAGTGATTTTTCACAGAGATCAGAAAAAGCAATATCGTCAGTACACTCTTCTGTTGGTTTGGTTTGTCCATTGATACTGTCTCTGTTTCCAGTTGAGCATGTGCAAACAAAAGGCTTCTGGTAATTTGAACCAGATGCAGCTTTTCGAGTTCTTTCAATAATTGCACCCCTATCACTGCCACCAAAATGATCAGATACAAAAAGCACAAGCAATGACGCAATCTGCAGCTCATCAACCCAGTCCCCATCTCTAATTAAACAATTTAACTTCTTCAAACGAGCTATCAATGCTTGAGCAGATAGTACAATTGCATCTAACTCCTCATCCCTTTTCCTGAAGGTAAGAACAAACAATTTAAGTCATTTACAGTTGAGAACCAATATGCCACAAGCAAATACCTCCCATTAACCAGAAACAGGGACAAGAGAGGCCTATATAGTTTTAACACAAAGTACAAGAATAAAATAACCTGTCCACAAGAATAACTTCACGTGAATCGAGATGGAAACTTTGCTCATAATCCCTCAAAGACAAAAAGGGCCTGTCGCGTCCCGCATCAAAAAATCCATCTTGAAGGCAATCCTCAATACCGCAAAATGAAACATTACTATATTTGCGCGACAAACTTGCACTATTGTCAATAGCTTTCCGGCATTTGCATGGCTTAGGATTATCAAGATCCTTATCAGGGTGCCTCTTGGACTTTGAACTTGAGTTGCTTTTTACTTCTGATGATGAATCTTCATCCTCTTCACTAGGTTCATTTTGAACTGAGGCCAAAGATTCATCATGATCGCAAGATTCATACTTATCCCCTTCGTTTATTTCTGAAGATTCAGCAGTTACACAAGAGCATTTTTCTGCATTATCCTCACCACTGCTAGGAAGATTCTCAACTTCACCATCCCCAGAAGGTACTTCTTTTTCATCATCTTCCAGGCCTATAATTTCAGGTGTCCCTTCTACACAAGTCTGAGAGGGAAGAGCATCCAGACTTCCAGGTTTGTAGTTCCCATTCTCCTTCAAGGGTAACACCTTGGTATGATCCATGCATTTCCATTTTCTGCTGTTGTTTAAACGTTCTTGACGAGCTCTCTGCTGCAAATAATACCTTCGCTTCCATCTTTTACCTGACTTCCTTGCTGCAAAAGATCTACAGTTGGATACCGATCCATTTATTAGACTTGGAAGGGTGTGATGAGGGCCTGTATCAGTTTAATCAATATCACAATGGTTTCATGCATATGAGAAAGACCATTCAAAAGAAAACGGAAGACTAATAATTAAAAACGGACTACCACAAACTAGTTTCATGGTCCTCACCTTTACAAGAGAGACTTCCATCATATTCTTGAATGTCATTGTCATATACATCCATTTCAACTGATGAACTACATAAGTCATCGCTGCACATAATTCTACCGTTTCCTTCCAAATTGCAGCATATCCAGGAAGGTATTTGACTATATGTCAGAAGTTTATTGTACTGAACCATAAAGACATAACAATTCATAAACAAGTTAAAGAAAATTGAAAAGAATAAATATTGAACTAAGAAAGTAAGTTGGATGCTGTCAATCCAAACTATTAGAAAAGGGGAAACTCAAACCGGGAATACTTGAGACATATAAGTACTAGGTTAGGAATACATCAAGTAATCACCTGAAGATTTAAATTCTGAAGGCTAGTCATCGAGCCGAGTTCAAGTAACCCCAACGATGTCAACCTGTTATTTGACAAGTCCAAGTTCTCCAACCTTTGTAGGGACGACAAAGCCGGGGGTAGCTCCGCCAGTTTATTGTTAGCAACTTTCAATGATATTAGTACACTTAAATTACCAATTTCAGTTGGCAAATTCTTCATCTTATTGAATGAAAGATCTAGGTGCTCCAAATTCTTTAAGCAACCAATTTCCGAAGGAAGGTATCTGCAAGAAAAATCCAACCACACCACAAAATGCAACCAGTTTAAAACAATTGCATGTTTTCTATCCATACAGAAATGACAAAATCCAATAAAAATATGTTTTTGTCAAAAATACAAAAATCTCAACTTTCCAAGTACAAAAGTGGAACTATTTAAAGAAAAAGTTCCTGTCTTTAAAATGCCAATGGAATTTAACGTAATGTAAGTCTTCTCATAGCTAAAAATTTCAACTAACCTTATTGAGAAGTGACAAACGGAGAGCTTGGTGAGGCACTGGAGCGAAGCAATCTCGCTAAGAATCGGAAAGGACGAAGGCCGAGGAGGCGCTTTTGAAAGCTCAAGCTCTTTCAATTCCTTCAATTTGTGCAACCGCAAGCCGCCAAAGTCCGGGGACGATATTTTCACCTGCAAATTCTCCAACCGCACCATGCTCCCAATCTCCGAGGGAAACAAATTAATCTCGTTCCCGAAGAACTTCAGCGTCCTCAAACCCCCAAGCGACCCAACCGATTTCGGTATCAAATTGAACGCGTTCTTGTACAAATAAAAACACCTAACCGCGTCGTCCGCGTCCTCCATCACCGAAAAGTCCATGCTCTTTCCGGAAACGTCGAGGACCGATTCATCGTCGCCGTTGCCATCGTCACCGACCAAAGTCGGCGAATTCGACGGCTCTGATTTCACCGGTTCCTTGGGGGATTCCGCGACGGATTCAGGAGCGGAATCTTCGGGATTGAGGACCTGCATTGGGGTTTAGGACAGGAATTGGGAGAATAAGTCTGTGAATTTGGGAGGGGCAGAAGCCAAGAAATATTACCTGAGAAAAAGATCTGTTTGGGACGAAAGAAAATAGGAGGAAAATAGCATTGAAGGGGATATAGAGCGAGAAAGTGATAGAGAGAGAGAGAGAGAAAAAGTTGAAAATAGATGACGAAGAGGAAGAGGACCGCTTTGTCTCTGTCTTTGTCTTTCTCCCTCTCTTCCGTCGAGAATGTCAGAGAGAGTTTGGGAAGGAAGGAGAGAGAAATCAAAACCCTACAATCTGAACTCGAACACTAGTTTCCTTTTTCTTTTAATCCAAATGTCTTTTTGTGTTCATTTTTTATTTTTAATTGTAAAATTGGGGAAAATTTTGATTGTGTATGATTTGGTAGCAAGATTGGGAAACGAGATTGGGGCACAAACTAACACGTTTGCGGCTTTCTCTACCAAACCTGCTCCCAAGTCAAATTCCCATGTTTTTTTTTCTCCTTTTCTTGATGATATGATCTATATATATATGTTTAATTTTTATCATTTATTATTGTTTTTATTTTGGCATTTTTCTTTGGATTAGCTGTGGAAGTTTCGTGGAATTGATGGAATGAATAAACCTGAAAGCAGAAATTTGAATGGAAAAAGATGATTTTTTTAGCTTAGCAAGGTGAAAAAAGAAAAAAAGAAGGCAAATGCACATAAATGTCAATTTTTATGTATTTTACAGAACGTGAAAAGTTTTCATGCCACAAACTTGTTGCATGTCCCATTAAGATTTGACATGTCCCATCAAGATATTTTTCATGTCTTGATAGTTTATTTTTCATGTCCCACCACATTTTTTTCTCCTTTTTTTCTCTCTCTCCTTATCACCGTAATCTCGTTTGCTGCACCAACGACATTGCCAGCTGCCAAAAAAACAAAGAAAAAAAAGATGAAAACAACAACAACAGGACCGAACTCCAGTGATTCAACGACAGCGACAGGATGTCGTTAACGATCCAGATTTACTCCATCAATAGCATTATTGCTCCACCACTGATCTGGGACCCGTCATCCTTAAACCTGTCGTTGTTATCATCATTCTCATTCTTGACCATGGATCTCAGTTGCCAAATCTGGCCATGGCGACAGCCACTACTCATCCAGCGCTCCTTCTTTCGGATCAGTTGTCGTCAACAACAACCTCCTCCACAACTCATCACAATGAGTGTTGCATATCAAGCAAACTCGCTCGAGTTAATCAAAACTACAGTAGCCATTGCAAGGGTTGAAGATTGTCACAAAGCTCTATAGTGACTCAATCATCGGTGGGGCAGTGAGGAAGTACATGTTAGACGTGTATGCTCTAAGGAGTAAAAATGTAATACGTTTTTGGAGATATTTTTATCAATAAAGAATTTATTTATTATTAATATACCAAATCTTGTCCTCTTTACATTCATATTTGTTGAATATTTGTTAAGCAAATAAAAGTCTTAGACTATTAGTCTAAACCTTTAAGAATTGAGCATATGATGGACAGATTATATGGAAAACACGATTCTTAAGGTGATAGTCTAAATCATAAGATCCACAGTTGAGAGAATAAAGTTGGGTGCTTTATTGATGTAAAAATTGTTATGTTGTCTATATCCTTAAAGAGAGATAGTTTGTCTTGGCCATCGGAGGAGGACTCCGTGAATAGAAACATTAACATATTGTCATAGGTGACAATATGTTAGATCGGGACATAAAGTGAATTGATTTAGATTAATAATTCTGTCTCAGCAAATCGATTCACTTTAGGTAATCATTTTTGTCATATCTTAATCCTGAGATAGATAGTGGGCATGTTGTCTTGATTTATGTCTTTTGATGTACCAAAGGGTGACATCTACATTTTAATAGTGGTACGCATGCATGTATATTGGAGGCATGACTCTTGATAGCGTAGACCTGTTATTTATAGATATGTAATCCATAGCTCCTTTTTAGAAGTAGTTAATATCCTTTTATATGTGTTATTCTGTAATTGAAAAACAAAAGCGCTCGACCATTTGCATACTTAAGTGTAACTGAATGATATACCGTTTTTGGATGGTAAGTTTTCTGATGGTGAGATAATATAACGTAAAATAAAAATAATCGAAAAGGTAAGAAAATTTTTTTCCTTAAGCCGAGTATGGATAATTCTATGGGGATACGATTCATTATAGTATATTATGGAGACTTAGCTATTTAGGCTTCGTAATTCTATACAGTTTGAGAGTACAGCTCCATGCTTTTAGTGGAGTAGCGTTGAAGTTAATAATTATAAAATGCATATCTGGGATATTGGGTTTCATAATTATCAAGAGCTTGAATATATAGGTCTATCAGGTCCCTTTTGTTAGCTCATAAAAATCCTGTAACAATATGACATGCTTTTCTAATAATTGGTTACTTATGTCAGACTTATCAAATTGGCTGAAATTTGGTAAAATCAAATAATTCATGTTTGTTTATTGGTTGAATTAATTTTGTGATAAAATTAATTCGAGATGAACTTGTTGAATTATCGGGATTATATAATTCATGTCTATTTATCGGTTAGATTAATTTTATGATAAAATTAATTTAAGATAAACTTGTTGAATTATCGAGAATATTTATATTTTTAGAGATTATCTAGATATGACTGTTTTAATTAGATAACTTCTCTATTGATTTATTTGAATTAAAACTGAGGCTATATCCTAAGAATCTCGGGTGAAAAATAAAGATTCGTAGGGATCTTTTATCGGAGGTTGGCAGGCCAATCTCTAAGTTTGGCCTGCCGATGGAGCACGATTAGCAGGCCGATCTGCCAGTTCGGCCTGTCGACCTAGTGATAAAAAGATGACACCTTTTCATGCTGAATTTTATTATATATTGATTATGATTCAAATTTCTGAGGCCTTATCTGATAAAAACTGACTCATGGGCCCAACCTCTATAAAAAATGAGTGAGTCTCATTATTTTTTAGATCAGTTAAGAAATCTAGAGTAAAACTCTATTAGTGAGACTCTGAAACTCCCCAGAGAGCTATCATTCACAAATCACGAATTGTAGTTTTGTGTATTTCTTAATTGGTTGGAAGGAAAGCCACTTGGTGGAAAAGCTGAACGACGTGAGCCCACAGTCACTCCGATCGTGGATAGAGAATAGCAAAGAAGGCTAGTTGGTTGAAAGTCCTTTGAGCTTTTCGGCACATAAAGGTTAGTAAGATATGGTTAATTTATACATATAGCATGTTAAACTTGTGTTTTAGAAAATACTCTGATATAAAAATTTTAAAATTTCACTGTGTACTATTTTTCTTAAAATTGGTATCAGAGCCATGGTTTTTACATAAATTTGTAAGTTTGTGATCATACTATATGAATAAATTATGTTGATCTTGATCTCTCCTATGCTTGAATTTAATTTTATAGAGAATTGGCACTCTAGGTCTCTATATATTTTTATGTTGTCATGGATTATATGGTGAATGTTTATTAATTAATTATGGTTGATTAAATTATTATTTAATTATTAATTAATTAATTAATTTATGCCGGTTATGGTTCTTTAGAGGTTAGAACGTGTATCTAGGTTTTTCATGTAATTAGATAGCGAACTATCATCTCCATCTAGAAATTATTATTTAAGTTTAAATTTGTAAGAATTTTGTAATTAAATAATCATTCAAAGAAGACATATTTAGAAGACGGATTTAGAGAAGTGATGATAACATTCCCAAGTATTTCTTGAGTATCTAATTTAATGTTTTTGAATTGTTGAAAATAAAATTGATAAATTGCATCACAAACTATATTTTTTGGAAAGGGATGATCTCTGCTTGGTCGGCATGCCAAACCCTCTAGTTTGGCAGGCAATGGTAGCGAAATCGGTAGGCCAGACTTTCGGGTTCGGCAAGCCTTCAACGGGGTAGAAATCTTATGGCTTTAGCGGCAGGCGGAACTGTCATGACCAGCAGGCCGATCATATAGATCTGCAAACCGACAGAAAGTTGAAAATTTTTTCAAAAAAGGTGTAGTTTTTGATGCATTTTTAATTTTATTTTTGGGATAATTCCAAGAAACATTAAAATTTGAATATAACCAGAAATATGGAGTATTCGATCTATGCGGGATTGAAGACTTGAAGATGGGCATTACATAAAGAAAGATATAGCTTAAGGATTCAAGGATGAAGAATTGATAATATGTTTCGATTATTCTCTTGTAATCTTTATTTTCTATTCTCTAGGGTGGAGCCATAATATTACAGTTATTTATTATTTTGCTTGTAGCTTTACTTGATTGCTTTGCTTGTTTGCATTATAATATGATTTACTATGTATATTGATAATATGCCATATAGAATAGGGAGTGCCGCTTATATTAAAATTATTTATGTATGTTTTTAAAATAAAACTTTGATTTCAAAAGATTGGGTGGGAAGACGTTTTTGAAGAAAGGACCTACGGCCTCCATCGTTGATCCATAGGTAGCACATGGTAGTTTCGACCCCTAGGAAGGGACTTTATCATGTACCGGGGTAGATCTTCGAGAGGATCAGATATTTTAGCATGATTTATCGTTGCACACCCTTAGATGGTGATTATCAATCATGGATAAAATATTAAAATGATGGTTATAGACTCATGTTAATTTTATTATTAACCTCCTCTAGGAGCTCTGTTAATAAAATTAATGGCTAAAGAAACGATTATTAATATATGCTGGATCATACAGGTCCTTGATGGCATATATTAATCAAGAAGGGATCCATGTTCCTAATTGAATTTGGCAAGACTCCCCTAGGAGCCTAATGAATTCTAAGTTGAAAATTTCGTTGTAAGGTTGTAATATTTTCAAGGTTTTGACACATAAACACATTTGTATGTTTTACATGATTATGTTATCTTACTAAATTATTATGATATGTTTGCTTATGTTTGGTATATGATTCTTTATTGTAGGTTAAAAATGTCTAAAAACGCTTTATCATAGATACTTGACAAAAACCAATTAACTGGAGAGGGTTATAATGATTGGAAATGGAACCTAAATATTGTTCTCTCCTTTGAGAAACTGAAATTTGTGCTGACAACCCCTTGTCCTCCTGAGCCTACGGGAGATTCCACTAACGATCAAATCTAAGCACACGATCATTGGAAAGATGCAAATGATCAGGCCCGCTACTATGTGCCAGCATGAATAACGTGTTGTAGGCTCAACATAAGGATTATGAGATTGCTAAGCAGATCTTGGATAATCTAAAATACATGTTTGGAGGCCAGGCCTTAACTAAGCGGCAAGGGGCGCTACAAAAATTTCTTAATTATAAATAGAGACCGGGGACGTTTGTAATGGAGCACATGATATTGGTAATGGGTTACCTCACTGAGACACAAACTAATGGAGCCGACATCAATGCTGAAACTCATATGACTATGGTCTTTGAGACTCTGTCTAAGGAGTTTATCCTATTTAGAGCTACTTTTAATTTAAGTAATAGGCGGGATATGACCTTAACAGAATTAATGAAACAGTTATAGGAGTTTAAACTGCTGATCAGAGAGTCTCCTACTGCTGGCAAGGCCAATTTGCCAACTGCTTCTGGTTCCAATCCCAACCCTGGAAATGGAAAGAAACAATGGGCAAAGAATGGAGAGTCTTCTATTCTTGCTAACAATAAGAGCGAGAAGAAAAAGAAGAAGAACCCAAAGAAGCTTAAGTGCTTCTTTTGTAGGAAGGTCGGGCACATTAAGAAGAATTACAAGGACTTCATTTCCCGAGGAGGTAGGTGTGATCTTCTGTATTTAGAAACTTGTTTAGTTGAGGAATTTAGTGACATTTGGGTCATAGATTCCAATGCAACTAATCATGTTTGTGTTTCTCTATAGGGGTTTAAACAAATGAGAAGTCTGCTTCATGAAGACTTCACTCTTCGGATAGGCGATGGATCCTTGGTCTTAGCTAAAACAATGGGAGACATCCATCTACATTTTGATAATTATAGGAATTTAATTTTGTGAGATTGTTTTTATGTTTGTAAATTTAAAAGGAATTTAATTTTTATAGCTTATTTATTTAAGACTCCTATTTGGTTTCTTTTAATAATAAAGTGGTGATTCATAAAAAAAAATCTTTATTTGTTCTAGATGGATGCAAAATAATCTATATTTTATCAAACCTAAAATGGACTTACTGCTTAATGCTGAGATAAATGATAATAACTCTAAAAGACTTAAAACTTCTCACTCTAATAAGACTTATCTTTGGCATTTGTGACTTGGTCATATTAACTTGAATAGGATTCAAAAGTTGATAAGGGGCAGACCTTTAAGTCATTTAAAGGTAAAATCTGTACCACAATGTGAATCTTGTTTGAAAGGTAAAATGATAAAAAGACCATTTTGGTCTAAGGACAACAAGGCTGAAGGGGTTCTAGAACTTGTGCATAGTGATGGTTGTGGACCGATGAACATCCGGGCACAAAGAGGATATGAATACTTCGTCACTTTTATTGATGATTACTTAAGGTATGGGTATGTGTATCTAATGCATCAAAAAAGCAAAACTTTTGACAAGTTTAGGGAGTTTCAGGCTGAAGTGGAAAAGCAATTAGGTAGACCCATAAAGGCACTTCGATCTAATCGAGGTAGTGAATACCTTTCCGATGAGTTCTTGGGACACTTATTAGAGAATGGGATTTTATCCTATTTGACTACGCCGGACACTCCGCAGCAGAATGGCATAGTGGAGAGAAGAAATAGGACTTTAGTAGACATGGTAGGTCCATGATAAGTTATTCATCATTACCTCTATCCTTTTGGAGATATGCACTATAAACCGCATGTTATCTTTTGAACAATATGCCTTCAAAATTGGTTCCTAAAAGAATGTCCAGCTCATGTCCTGTTTAAAAATGTGAATAAGTTGGAAGCACGTTCGAAAGTTTGCATGTTTGTAGGATATCCAAAAGAGACTAAAGGGGGTTATTTTTATAACCTAAAGGAAAATAAAGTCATGGTTTCAACTCATGCAACTTTCCTTATGGAGAGTTACATGAATTACTTTAAGCCTCGAAGCAAAGTGATGCTTGAGGAGTTAAGGAGTGATCCAATCACTCTAGGAATTCTAGTAGAAACCACTCCAATAGGTGTAAAAAACCAAACGAAGCCGAATAACAACCTAAGGGGCTTCGACATAGTGGGAGGATTGGGCATCAACCCGAGAGGTATATGTTTAATAGTGAGGCCTTCTTGGCTAAACCAGATGAAAATGACAGGGATTCTTACACTTTTGTAGAGACTATGGAGGATGTTGATTTGAAACTCTAGACAGAGGCCACAAACACAGAGATGAAGTCTATGGAGACTACTCAGGTCTAGGAGCTTGTGGATTTTCCCAAATGGGTAAAACCTATAGGATGTAAGTGGATCTACAAGAGGAAAAGATGAGTAGATGAAAAGGTCAAAACCTTTAAGGCTAGACTGGTAGCTAAGGGTTGCACACAAATGGAAAGAATTGATTACCAGGAAACCTTTTCACCTATAGTCATACTTAAGTCCATCCAGATTCTCTTGTCCATAGCTACCGCTCTCAACAACGAGATTTGACAGATGGATGTCAAGACGACTTTTCTAAATGGCTATCTTGATGATTTTTTACCCTATTGGACAAAAAGGTTCAAATTGTGGTTGATTTTGAAACCGAGGACAAAATGTCAAAATTTTGACAAACTGGGTTAAAATAGCAAAGTTCGGTCAAAATGGGTTATGTACCATAAAATGAGCATTGACACCTTGACTTCATTGTCATTATTAAAAAAATTCAAAACATAAACTTTTATAACAAAAGTTGGCTTGAAAAGTTTTAAGGACCTGTCAAGGCCAAAAATGTTATTTATCGCAAAAACGACCGAACAGACCCTGAAACAATCGAATTAGAGCAAGGCCCTTGGTGGGAATTTTGCCCTATCTTCGCGGGTGACAAAAGAGCATTAGTAGATGAACAAATAAATTTGGATATGCCTAAGTTTTTAAAACCGACTAATAACCAAAGTTGGTAATTAGTGTTTATGTTTAGCTATCAATATGAGTGTTAATATTAAGTAAGATCGTTGATGACGAAAATTATCCAAACAGGACATATAGGCGATTATTGAAGGGGATGGGAAAAAATTGATTAGGCACATTGCAACTATCAAGTAAGTATCAAATCTCACCCACTGTTTGGATAACAATAGTTTTCTTCTAAAAGAAAATGTGTGTTGTACTGAAAAATTGAATACTTTGATATTACACTCACTTTAAGTTATATGAGCATCATGAATGGTTTGACACCATAATTTAAAGAACACATAAACAATACACTAAAGAACATAAGGAAGTGTTGTATCAACCTTTCGACTTAAGGAGATTTCAAAGTGATACGGTCTCTGTGTTATGATGACCATTATGTGCATTTAGTACAAATACTTGGGCCCTAGCTTAGTTAAGTATATGTTATAACAGAAGTTTTAAAAATGAGCATAATTGGATCATGTATGTTAGTAGAAAAATCATTTTGTAGCTATGTTTTGACTTACTGTTGGCAAATGAGTACATAGTGAATTTTAAAATTTTTTAGTTAAAACGTCTTTCTAAAACAAGTTAGACATATTATGTATATAAATTAATAAAAGATCTTTCCTATCACTTAGTAGACCAAAAAAAAACGTAGGATTGCAACGAGTGAAATCTACCCGAAGGCCTTAACCAACTGGTCTTACTTGTTATTCTATTTCCACAATCGAAATGCGGGTAGTCACACTTCATTTAGTTTTTCTTCAGGTGACCTATCCTTCCAACCACTTGAGAAAATCAAGAGCTAAGGTTCGAGATGTTAAACAATAGCTTTATAAGAGTTTCAGAGCTTTCCTAGCAAAATACTCTTCTCTAAATTTCTCAACTGATCTAAGAAAACTTGTTCCCTTTATATAGAGGTTGGATTGGGGCTAGTCTTTATCAGATTTGGCTTCAAAATTCGAATCAAACTCAAAATCCGAGCTAAAAACACGTTCATGTGTCTTGCTGAAAAAAAAGGCACAATCAATTGTGACGTCATGGCCGAGTTGGCATGTGCGTTTTCTAGGTTCTTAGACTTATATAATTCACCCGATTTAAACTGATTGGATAAATCCTATCTTATTTGACCCAAAAATCTTTTATAGAGTCTCAATTTTAATTCACATAACTCAATATAGAAATTATTTAATTAAAACATCATATATAGATGATCCTATACAAATAAATCTATTTTAAATAATTCAACTTGTTTATCTTGAATTAATTATAAAACTAATTCAACCAATAATCCAACATGAATTATTAAATCCAATCTATTGAATTTTAGTCAATCTAATAAATAACATAAATTACCAATCTGTAGAAAAACATACTGTATCATTATAGAAAATATTATAAACTAGTAAAAGGGACCTGATAGACATATATAGATCAAGCTCCTATAATTATAAAATAAAATATCCTTAACACATATATTTTATAACTATCAACTCTAAAGCTATTCAACTAAAAGCTTTGAGCTACATTCTTGAACTATATATAAAATTATGAAACTTTAATAAGTTTATTGTCCATGACATATCATAATGTGTAACATCCCCATAGAATCTTCATAATCGGCTTAAAGATAAATTTTGTTTTACCTTTCTGATTATTATTATCTTATGTTTCTCACTATTATAATATTTACTATTCATAACCAATAACAAACAGTGCACTATTCAGTTACACGAAATTCATCCATATCTAGGAATAACAAGTTTATGTCGATCAAAAGTTATGTCTCCAACATACCGGTATGCATACCTTTATATAATTTAGGATGTCACACTTTGGTATATCAAAAGACACAAGTCAATAATATGGACTTGTTGATTCATTACAAGATTAAGATGTAATACATATAATTGTCTAAAATAAATTGATTTAAACAAATAAAATTATTAATCAAATCAATTTATCTTTAGTCTTGATCTAATATATCGTCACTTATGATAATATGCCAATGTTTATATTCATAACTCTGGTGATCAATACAAGTTATCTCTGGTTAGGGATGTAGACAACATAATAATCTTAATATGAATAAAGCGCTCAACTTTATTCCGTCGATTGCGGACCTTATCATTTACACTATCATTGTTAAGATTCATGTATTTTGCATAATTTATTCATCATATGCACGATCTTAAAGGTTTGATTGCTAGTCTCAGAATTTTATTTGCTTATCAAACATTCAATGTAAATGAATATAAAGAGGACAATATTTGATATATGAAAATAAATAGTAAACTCTTTGTTGATTAAATGTCTCTGAAAACTATTACATCATCTAATCTTTAGGGCACTTGTCTAACACTTACTGAGCAATAGCTCACTTAATTATTTAATGCTGTACGGAATCCAGCCAAGAGGTTAGAATACTACCATTGTAGAGCTAGCAATGATGGATTGACGAGTGTATAGTTAAGATACGGATGCTGCTACAACAGAGCTTCCGCTATGTTTTTGGTATTTTTGAATATATAATATTAAAAAAGATATGTTAAACAAGTTATGTTACGTAAAGATAATTAAGTAAATGAAATGAACCTTTTTAAATGATAGATAATTAAGTAAATGAAACGAACCTTTTTGTAAAAGATTACGGTTTAATAGATTATACTATTACAAACTTAAAGTATGACTACAATTAAAAAAAATATGCTTATTTTTCATGCTTTATACAAAACTTTTAATGAGCATAGGAATGCTTAGTTACGATCCAATAAGGTGGGTCATGACAATTTAAGAGTTCAAGGGTTATTTTACTAAAATTAAAAAAGAAAAAAGAGATTAAAGTGTCAACGAAAGAGTTATAGATAACATGAGTACAAATTACTCTTAAATTCTTTTTTTTTTAATTTTTAAGTTATAATTTTGTTATTATACCCTTTGTTATTTATTTGAGTTTTCTTTTAAACGATTATTCATTTCAAATTTGTTTTCATGGTTAATTTAAATTTTTCTTTCTAGAATAGGGGAGAAAAAGATAAGATTTTTTAAAAGGAATATTAAAAAGATTAATTACAAAAATTTCCTCCGAATTACAGCCCTGTAACACTTTACCCTTGAATTTTAAAATATAACATCTGTTCCATCTTAAAGTACGAATTGTTAATAAAAATAGTCTTTTTGTTAGAATTTTAACTAAAAATTGACAAATAATTTTAAAATTATGAGTGTTTTAATAATTTTACTTATAAAATGACCACAAAAATTAAAACTATAATAAAATGCTCTTTATTGCTAATCAAAAACAAAATTAATGAATTAAAACCATTATATTATTTGAATCCTTTTTTTTTTAATTTTCAATATATCAAAATTTTCTTCAAAATTTTATTATTTTTATCACATTCAGAAAGTATTTTAAAATTTAAAAAACTATATATTCTAGTAAAATGAAAAAGAATATATAACACAAATATAATCACTATAAGAAAAAATCAAATACAAATTTTTCAAAGAGAAAACAAACTTTGATAATATTGATATATTTTCTTTCATATTTTTGAAGTTTTTATTGAAATTTGTACATTTTAAACTTTCAAAATACTTTTTAAATGTAAAAAAAAAAACTTAAAAGAAAATTTTGGTATATCGAAAAAAGAGGGATCCAAATAGTATTATATTTTTAATTTATTTTTTTTATTTTTAATCATCACAAAGCCTAGTTTTATTATAGTTTTAATTTTTTTGTTATTTTTATAAATAGGATTAACAAAATACCCCTAGTTTTGAATTTATTTGTCAATTTGCTATCAAAATTATAACAGAAGAACCTTTTTTTTAAGGTTCATACTTTATGCGGCACGACTGTTATATTTTTAAATTCAAAAGGCAAAGTATTATAAAGATTTAGGTAAATAATCTTATAACAAAAATAAAGTGGAGGAGCGATGTAGGTGGGAAAATCAATTATAAAAAGCATTAGAGACTAAACAAAATGAGCGAGGAAAATCTCATTTGAGTGTCATGCGTAAATTCTATTACAAAACTTAATGAGAGCATGATTTTATGTTAATGATCCATACATTAGAGTTGGACTCATTACAAACTGAAGTTTTAGAAATATTTTATTATAAGGCTATAATTAAGAGGGAATTTTTCAATTTAAATTTGAAAGAGAAGTTTTGTTCTTTATTTTTCTTTAATTATTTTCTTCACTTTGGTCTGATTCTTCTTCTTTTTATTTTCATGCCTGGCACTAAATAAATCATATGCTCAAGAATATCGTTTCCAACCAACTTTTTAATAGTTTTTCTTTCACATGTTACAGTATTTATGGTTTTAATTTATAGTTACAACTATGTTTTCAAGTATCATAATAGTGTTAATTAATATTATAATGAAAGAGAAAAGAGCACTATGTACTAGAATTAGCATCTAGAGACATTTCAAAAAAAAAAATGAAAAATTAGCATCTACAATCATTATTTCTAATAATGATTACAATTAGTTTTTGGATAAGAAATATATCAATTGTTCTTTAGAGTTATGGTTTAGTTTCCCATTAATTCTTTTAACATTCTAAATCTAGTTGTTCCATTTCGGATACAAATTTAAATTGAATTTTATGAATACTAGAAGAGTTATTTTTCTGGCACAAAGTTGTTATGACATCAAATAAACACAATAAAACTAAGTTATCTAAAAATTAAGAAATAATAAAATGATAAATTGGTCCTATTGGGGAAATTAGAGAATCCTTGTCAAATTTATATTTAATTATGTTAATTAAAAAATTTAATACTAATTAGAACATTTAAAAAATATAAATGTTTTTTATATAAAAAAAACTACAAATCTCACTCATCATCTTTTCTCTCCTTTAAGGGGAATTTTGATTCGATAGGTTAAGGAAAGAGCAAAAATTATCACATACGGCGAGGTATGATAGGCAAGGAAGATCTGAAAAAGAGGGGTAGGATGTCATGTGGTTGGAGAAGAAGGAGAGTCTACAACTTGTTTTTATTTCATGACGCAAAGGGTCCTTTCTCTTTCAGATGCCCTTCGTCGGCTTGTAGAGGAGACTCCATAATTTGTTTTTATTTCTTTCTCATCTTTTGTGGTTTTTTCTTTCTTTCTTTCTTTCTTCTTCTTTTTTTTTTTTTTTTTACAATTATATGCTTTTTATTAAATGATGTGTCATAATATCATGTTTTGGACAACAAAAATTGGACATAAGATTTGTGTCATCTTTCCTAATTATAGTATTTCAGGTAATGTACGACACTTTATCATGTTTAGGTTCTTAAAAACGCTATTTAATTATCTTGCTTAATTATCCTTCATTCGTATTTCTAAGAGAATTTTGATTTTATAAATTAATCATGAATACATATTTTTGCGTTAATTTATTTGCTTTTTCTTTATAGATCACAACTGTCTTCCTTCTTGTCAGAAAAAATCTTAGGGTGTGTTTGATTCATGGTTTGAATCATTTTACTACAATATTTTTTTAAAAAAATTTAAATATTTATTTAAATTTTTTATTTAAATTTATGAATTAAATGGACTCTTATATTCTTCCATTTTGTTTCTGGGCAATAAAGGTCTCTCACATTCCAAACCCCCAAAAAAAAAAATCACATGAACAGTGACGTGTCAACAGAAGACCGTCGGATGCAACAATTTCAAATTTCCAAGGCTAGGATCCCATTTCCAAAACACGTGAATTCGGGCTATAAATGCCAGCTCATTTCTCTCTCCCTCACACACATTGACGCGCCAATTCGTATTTTCAGCTCCGGGAAATTCTTTCGCTGCGAAGAAGATGATCGCGTCTCTCAAGTAAGCCTATTCGATCTCAGAATTCCTTCTCTTCCTTTCGATTTCTCTCTTTCGCCGTTCGTCGGAAACCTAATCCTCCATTGTCGATCACCTTTCTCCGGTAATGGTGTGGCTCAGAACCGAAGAGCAGAACCTCCAGCTCGTTGAACGAGACGACATTGACGACGAAGAGGAACTCTTTGAAGCTATCGACAAGTGTAGGCTTCGATTTCTCTAGCTTCTGTAGTTAGAATTTTGATTTTTCTTTCCGTTTCAACTGCTTGAGTTCGAGTTTATCTAGTTTGATCGAAATTCCATTTGTTTGCTGTGCGATCGATCGATTTCTCAATTTTTCTTGCTTTTGTAGTTAGAAATTTGTTTTTCTATCCATTTCAACTTCTTGATTTTGAATTTCATCGAAATTCGATTTGTTAGCTAGTAATTTCTCAATTTCTGCAGCGTGATAAGTTTTCTTCATTTTCTTTCGTCGATTCTTTTTTTTTTTTTGGCTGAAGAGTTCACGTCGATGATCTGAATCTGATCCGATTTAACTCCGTTTGCATAGATTTTGAACTCGAGCTTGCTTATCGTCAGTTTTCTGATCCGATCTGACTCTGTTTTCATGGATTTTAAACTCGATGTCGTTTTTCATCAGTTTTATGATCCAATTTAACTTTGTTTTCAGAGAATTTGAACTCAGGTCTCTTTTTTCTTGAGTTCTTGGGATAGTTTAAGATGCTGAAGAACACAGTCGGCTAGAAAAGTGGATTTCTATACGCAGCTTGTGTTTTGTGCAGTGATTGCTCAGGGAATCAATGCCGGAGACGTGAAGAAGCTTCAAGATGCAGGGATATACACTTGCAACGGCCTGATGATGCACACTAAGAAGGTACTATTACTTTTGGACGAAATGATTCCAGTTTGAACATTTTGTAGCCTTTTTTTATCTTTTGCTTTCAAATTTCAATATTGCAGAATTTGACTGGAATAAAAGGTCTATCTGAGGCTAAAGTCGATAAGATATGTGAAGCTGCAGAGAAGATAGTGGTTAGTGCAATTTATCTTTGATTTTCAGAAGTTCACATGATCGTTCTTTAGATCTGGAATAATGCTTTTTTTTTTTTTTTTTCATTTTCAGAATTTCGGCTATATTACAGGAAGTGACGCTCTCCTCAGAGTAAGTTCAGTTATTATTATTGTTATTTTTAATCTTTGAACAGTTTTTTGACTAGATATTCAACGGCTTAGTCGTATATTGCTCTCCGTATCTCTCATTTCTTTCCTGCCTAGAGCTCTGGATGCTGCATTTACCAAACATCAAAAGCTGCACTGCTGCAGTTTAGTTATGTTGCACTAATAATCTGATAAAACACTTTTTGCTTACAGAGAAAGCAAGTGGTTCGAATTACAACCGGAAGCCAAGCCCTTGATGAACTGCTAGGCGGTAATGTTTGGTCTATCAGTTGTTCCATCATTATTAATAAGTTTGCTCTTAATGAAATCGTTTCTCTTTGGAAAAAGGAAAAGTACATAATAGTTTTGTTTAAAATTGTGAACAGGTGGGATTGAAACGCTAGCAATAACTGAAGCTTTTGGGGAATTCCGGTGAGAACATGACATGTTCTTTCGTTAGTTAAATTACTGTTTGTTGTTTCGTACGAAAATTAAGTTTTTGGTTTGGATCTCTATCGTTGGTTCAGGTCTGGAAAAACACAGCTTGCACATACTCTCTGTGTTTCAACACAGGTTTCTCCCCCCCCCTATGAAATCATTTTGCCGCTGATACTTACTTGTGTGGTCCTTTAGTAACTGGCTCAACATTTGAGGCAATATCAAAACCAAATATTGTTTTTTTTTTTTCCTTTAATTGACTTTAGTTTTCAGGTCGTCTCGCATTTTTGTTTTCATTTAACTTGGATTTACAGTATGTTTAAACCATTTGCTCCATTCTGTGCTGATTGTTTTAAACCGAAACGCACAGCTGAAATCTTGAAAATAACATTTGGTGTCCGTTTTCTAAATAAAATCTTTAAACTGCTCACTGTAGTTAATGGACTATTGTAAGAAAAATTATAATTGGTGTTGAATGATTGATTGAAACATTAGAAACTAAATTGAAGCCTCGCTGATTGTATTTTCCCACCATCATTGCAGCTTCCTACTCACATGCACGGAGGGAATGGAAAGGTTGCCTACATTGATACTGAAGGAACTTTGTATCCTTTAAGTTTTCCTTGCAAGTTAACATATTAAGTTGCATGTAGTTGTTCCTCTTCAGTGAAATTTTCACGTAAAGCTTTTCATCTTAACTTTATGCATCTTCAGCCGACCTGATAGGATCATCCCAATAGCTGAAAGATTTGGAATGGACCCAGGAGCTGTCCTTGATAATGTAAGTCTCAGTTTTAGATGTCATTCATCAGTAACTAGCATTGCAGCATCCAAAACTGATTGTGTACTTCTTTTATGACAAAGATCATCTATGCTCGTGCGTACACTTATGAGCATCAGTATAACCTGCTTCTTGGCCTGGCTGCTAAAATGTCTGAAGAACCATTCAGGCTTTTGGTAAGACTTTACTGACTGAACTATGACTTGGTGTAAAATGACAGTACCTGCAAAAGCTAGAGTTTGTATTCTTCCATGCTTTCAGATTGTCGATTCAGTTATTGCTCTGTTTCGAGTGGATTTCACAGGAAGAGGAGAACTTGCAGATCGCCAGGTTAACTTCAAATCTTTGGTCTAATGCCTGTAATAGGACTTGTGATCGTCAATTGCATAAGATATTTATCCTTCATAACATAAACCTCGGGATTGCAGCAAAAACTGGCTCAAATGCTGTCCCGATTAACAAAGATTGCCGAGGAATACAATGTTGCAGTTTACATGACCAACCAAGGTAGGTTTTTTTTGTTTCTTTCTCTAGTTCGTTTTCTTCCAGTGCTAATAAAACAAGGTAGTCATTGACCATTATGGAAGATCATGTCACTCTAGCTCTTAAATTTCGTAGTCTAGATACAAGCCATAGATAACTACTTGAAGGCATTGGTCAGAAATCTAATACTTGACTCTTCCCGTATTAATAATTAGAAGCATACTGTTGGTTGCAACTTGCAGTTATAGCTGACCCCGGTGGAGGAGTTTTCATATCAGACCCGAAGAAGCCTGCAGGAGGGCACGTTCTTGCCCATGCAGCCACAATAAGACTGATGTTCAGGAAGGGAAAAGGTGAACAGCGTGTCTGCAAGGTTTTTGACGCTCCCAACCTTCCCGAGGCTGAAGCAATATCCTTTTCTATGCATGTGATTATTTTATTTGGTTATTTTCTGTTGCGTGCACCATCTTAATTAAGATTAGCTCAATCAATGCCTATCTCAAGGGGAAACAGACCAATAAGAGAGGACATATAATAAGTATTGTCCATATGAAATCTCTGTTCACGGGTTTTTCTTGACAAAGATTTACGTCTTTCAGATAACACCAGGTGGCATTGCAGATGCAAAGGATTGAAGCAAGAATCTCTATTTACCTCGTGGGCACATGTAAGATAAAATAGTGAGTGTTTCATCTTTATGCCTATTGCAGTTGGATAGAAGTTGCATGTCAGATAACTTTAGGTTTGAACCTTACTAGCATAGAAGGGCTTTGCCTGTTCTGGCCAACGCCCCGGATATCGTATATTTAGCAAAAATCAGCACCTAACGCAATTAGTAACTTGCCGTAAACAATTTCGTTGGCTGTATCAAAAAGGCAAAGCGTATTTGTGCATCTACTTCACTATATTCTGCAGCTTAACATCATTGTCTACTTTTTATAGGGACTTTTGTAGTTCCTCTTGAGGTAGAAAAAAAAAATTAATTTAAACCAATCAGGAATAACCTGACTCAAAGGCAGTAGGAGATAAAAGACAAATATGTGAAACAAGAAGCGAACCACATTCAGCATCAAGTCTTTACTTAAGGTCGTATTTTTAGATTTTACATGCCAGAAAGTCCTCTAGTCCTGTCTGAGGTTTTCAGAGCACTCAACATAGATGTGGTCAAAGTCTTGGTTTCAAGGGCAAAAGAGGAGAAAAAAAAAAAGGGAAAAGGTAAGCTAATTTTAAAAGCAGTAGAGTCACCATATAAACCCATTCGAAGGAAAAAAAAAGGGTGAAAAACGAATCAAGGTCCAAGAATATTGAAAACTGTGCCACACAGGAACCGATATCAGGTCAGAAGTTTGAAGACCAGTTGGCTGCACTTCCGACCCTCGGCATGCCACTGCTTTCCTTGCGAGACCCTTCATCCACCTTAAAATTTGCACCACAAACTTCACCCAAACTGTCTACCCTTGGCACCGGCTTCAATTGGTGAAGAGGGTGCTCAAAACTGCTCAAGCCTCCAGTAGTTGTGAAGAAGCAGCCTGAGATAGAGACCAGAGGCAGAGATTAGCTACCTAGTCCTTATGTTGATAAGCAGGTATTAAAAAAAATGTTAATTCAATAGCATGATCATTTAAACAGTGCAAACATTACCTTTAGGAAACGGCGCAAAAGATTTGCCACAGCCTGCCTTCAAAATTTCAGCATTGTCTGAAAGGACAACATTCCCTTCAGAGTCGGTTCCCCAGAAGAACGGAACACTTCCATCAGCATCCTAAATAATTAAGGAAAATATTAGGTTAGATTAAGAAAGCTGGGACGCAAACAGAAAGAAAGAGATAAAACAAGACCAATTTAAATGGAGAAATCAACAACGCTGAACTAGCACATGCTAAATAGGATGGTTTTACTCACAGCAGCAAAAAAGGTGGCTTTAGAAGCGCCGTCAAAGACAACGAATGAAAACTTCCCTTGGATGTCTCTTACAACCTGATCAGGAGAAAAAGGACCTCGATCCCTCAGAGTTCTGTAAGCTTCTATGACAATACTCGCCTCATTTGCTGCTTTGTTCAGCCCGTATTGTTGCTTAAGAGCAGCAACATTATCGATGTGGCCATTGAACAAGCAGAAAATGTCATCCACAACCGCAAACAGCCTAACAATAAGAGGGGAATATGAATATTTCAATTGATGTGCTTGTATGAGAAACAACAATCATGAAAGTTTCAACCCTTTAACAAACGCATCACTCATAGAACTTGAAACAACACAAGCGTCATGGTACTAAATGAAAACCTTAAATTCAAAATGTATTCAGAATAAAGAAAGGAAAGCAATAACCGGGCTTCAAAATTGTAACTGAATCAACAATGGAGGGCCGCTTTCATCTTGGTTCGGTATCCGGTATTATTCTTAGAATAGTATTTCATTCTAATGGACACTAAACACTAAACGAAAGGTACTTGCCTATTTGTGTTAAAATGAAGAAGAATAATTGCCAACAAAGATAGAATATTTCCTTGCCTCATAACCAAAACCATAAAAAGAATCACGCCTTTTGTCTTGTATCAGAACCATCCAACGAAACAATATATCAATTACAGAGAAACTAGAGACAAGAAAATCTCTACATTCGGCCACATGCACAGCATCAAGAACATCAAATCAAGGATCCATAATTGCTTAAAAAATTAACAAAAAAAAAAGGACTGGGGAAACAAAATTCTAAAAAAATGTTAATAACAGAACGATAAGGAAAGGAAACTACAAATGCGGTAAAGAAAAAAAGACAGATCCTTTAGAGCAAGAGAGGAAAAAAAAGATTCAAAATTTCACAAGATATCCTTGTCAGAAAGGTTCTAGAAAACTAAAACCTCTAACAAACAGCCAAGAAATTAGATAATAGGCCAAGATCTCTGATAATTTTCTTTTTCTTCCCTTGAAGTTCTCAAGAAACAAACACACCCAATACAAACAATCATCCAAGTCCATCAATATTAGTCAATAGGTCAAGATCAAGAACTCTAGCTAAATTAGTTTCAAACAAACTAAACCAAACCAAACCAAGAGACCCAAATGTTATCGAGATCAATTCAACCAAAAACCAACCAAAGAAATCCCGATAAAGAAATGAGCATCGGTAAGTTTCTTCTTCTTCTTTTTTTTCGTTTTTGGTAATTTCCTTCTGGGTCTTGTTCGTCCCAATAGATCGTACCTGGGAAGAAGAGGGTTCTGTCTTTCGAGTGAGTATGCCATGAAGCCGGAGGAGCCAAGGTTGACGGTGACGGGAGAGGGATGAACAGAGGAAAAATGGCGAGCCAAGGACCCATCTTTCAGAGCCGAAACCGAATCTGATGAGTGAGGGCTCTGCAGACCATCGGGGCTCTGAGCCACGGATTTGTCGAACACAGCAAGCATTTTCTTTTTCTTTTCTTTTTCTTGAAGAAGATCTTTTGGGGTCGTTGATCGGAAACTCCAGAAAACGCAGAAAACGACGATAATTATCAATGATGTCGGCGATTGAGGAATGCAGAAAAAATGGTTGATTTTTGTGATGATATGATGGGACAGTTGATTTGATTCAATATATGTATGAAAAAGAAACGGTGTTGTTTTTTAAACCAATGGGATTGGGACACGTCTATTTTGTGCCCATTTTACCCCTGGTTATTACATGAATTTTGGCTGACTGGTGGGTACTTGGCATCGTTCCGTAATTATGCAGATCACTCCTATCTATTTCTAATTTTCTATAGTTCTATTATTTTTCCACTTCGCAAGCAATATTTTCTTTTTTTAGCTTTTTTTTTCCTTTTTTAATCTTTTTAAGAGAATTTTTACACTAGGTGTTGCCTTGTATTTGGTGCAGTATTTGATTAGGAGATCAATAATAGATAAGAACGATCTTCTTATCTCTCTCCCACAGATAAGGGGAATCTGAACATAATGAAGTCAAAAGATGTTTGGACGTGCAATTGTGCATTCTGATAGGCGTGGCAATCTTACCAACAAGGAATTATATCCGATATATATTCGTTTTAAGGAAAATTTAGTTTTGAATATTTATGATAGTAAATAATATATCTATAACAGTTTCTATTCTCAAAAAATACATATATATTTTTAACGGAGAGGATTTTAAAGTTAAACTAAAATATTATAGTATGTGAGAGTTTTATATTGTAATATATTTTTGCTTTATACTATAATATATAAGAGTTTAAAATTTTGTAGTTAGAACTTAGTTCTCGAAAACACTTGATAATTATAAATAAATATAATTTTTAGTTTTAAAAAAAATTACAAGGGTAAAAATATTTATAAACTAAACAAATATCAAGTATTATAAAAAATATATATAATAAGTCTTCAGTTTATCAATTTTGATAATGCGTAAATTTACAATTTATAATAAATTCTTAGTTTTCCAAATTTAATCGTGAGATTAGTTTTATATTTATTAGGTGAGTTCGGCATTCACCTAATTTGATCCTAAAATAAAATTTGATAATTACGGATATACGACAATTTAACTAAATTATCCAAAATCTCTGCCATTCATTTATATTTTGCCAAAAAAAAAAAAAAAGAATATCGTTCCCTCATTGTTTAGGTGGTTAAAACTATTTATGCAAGTCTAGTGCTAAACTTCGATCTAATGGTACTCATTCTTCTGGACAACGTCTACGAAATATTTATATATATGAGTTATTAACGAGGAAATTTTAAAACGAACCTTTTTAGAAAATTTTTTTAAGTCAATGATTTTTTTTTTCTTTTTTGGACACCAAAAAACAAGCATTTTGAGCATAAAAACGGTTCTATTTTTTTTCATCTGTATAGGTTTTTTACCTTGTTACAGTTCTTTTTCTTATCTTTTTGAAAAAAAAATGAGACAAATTACTTACTTAGAAAAGTGTATTTTTTGATTAAACAAAAAAAAGGTCATTTCTCTAATTCAATTTTTTTTTTGGCTCTTTTTTTAAATTTTGCTCTTTTTAACTCTGGGTGCGTCACATCCTCTGCCCTTGTGACCTTTTTTCCTTATTTTTTTTCTTTAAAAAAGATCACCCTTTAATCTTTTATTGACAGTGCCTTAAGAAGTGTTCTTTTGGGTCCTAATTCCTAAATGAGTTCCATTTATAACTATAAGAGAGGCTTCTGCAGTGGAAGCCCCCATTAGTGGTTTTTTTTTTTTTTTTTTGGGGGTTCCATGGGAGAAATTGTCTATAACTATGGTAATTCATAATGATGGACATATCTGAGTTGTCTCGTTGTACGAGTAAATTATACGTGCATGTATGTTAGCATTTGTTTGACATTCCAAGAAGAAAAAAGGAGCTTCTTTAGTCACATTATATAAATCTCTTTCTTTTTTTTTTTTTTTTTTTTTTGTGGGATAATCCGCATTATTTGAATTGAGCAAATGAATAAAGTAGACCATATCATGTGATATGTTCTGATGATATATGATACGGACAAAACCAAAAAATAAGAAAGAAGTGACGTTGACCGACAGTTTATCCAGAGTAGAATTGAATAAGATTATTGCATGTGAAGGTAGTTTGTGGCATTTATACTGCCTTCAACTCTAAGGATTCGTTTGATATACAAGTTGGGAATATGGAATGATATTGTTTAAAATTTTATGGTTTGAATTATGAGTTTTTAATTATGCGGTTTAAATGGTAGTTTTCAATTGATATTTAAAATATAAAGATTTAAAACAAGAATAAAACATCATATCAAATTAAAACGAGATTTGTGTTTAGAAAACTAAAAACGAAAATAAAAATGATTTTTACTGTTGAAAATCATTCCCTCAAGGGAGGACAAAATTTATATTATAGATGTTTTTGACCATTTTAAAACTACAACAATGATTTAAACTAGCCTAAATTCACACACCAAGCACCACATAAATCGACTTTCTTAATAAGCACAAAATGAACAGAATCTTAAGTCGATTCATATCAGAGAGGTATTTACATAAAATGTTCAATGTAACGTACTGGTGTCCTTTTTCTGCCCCTTTTCCTTCTCTCTTTACTCGTTCCAAAAGTGGCTTGGAAAAATAACTCTTATATATGTGAATCTAGAAGAGAACAGCATATTGGCACAAGCACAAAAATGAGGTTTGTTTTTGTCCCAAATCTTTTAGAAAAAGCTTAGTTCTGATGCCATGAAGCTTTCAAGCTGCTATTGATGCGTTATTATTAGTCAAGTAACTCCATATTTCAAAAAGCTAAAAAAATGTTCAGAAAGTATAGTTAGCAATGAAGAAATAAATATAGTAATAATCTCTCGCAATTTGTGACATAATTATCCGAAACCATCTACAAGGCTCTTCCTGTTTACTAAAACAAAAGAGTTTAGACAACGTTGAGGCGACTCAAACGCGGTTGTATGCAACCGACTTGCTGAAGAGGCGACGGATGTATATAACCTGTAAAGTACTAACGGCAGCCAGCAAAAGATACTCCCCAACTGTGTAGAAAATTACACGCTTCCTTGTGCTCTCATTTGCTGTGGCAAGAAAAAAAAAATTGTGTGAGGTGAGAAATGCTTCTTAAAGATGATCTGACATGTGAGAATTAACCTTTTACTAATGGACAGAGGGACCAATGATATGGGGGATTCGCTAAATAACAATTTTTCAAGCCTTAAAACTCTAAGAAGTGTGTAATATGTGAGAAGAAACAAGGTTAAATTCATCAGTAAAGAGTGTCAAAATCAGTTCAAGATCAGGGTACATGTTGCAACGCTTGCGTGTTGTTCCAAGCAAGCGGGGCAAGACATATGCAATATCATGGATAAGCCTACTGGTGAAATTTTCGCGCTAGAAGATATTTTGCTTGCCGTCTCCAAAAGAAAGGGACAGGGGGGAGAAAGGGGGGAGAGAAAATTCCACGGTTCTTTCTAAGAGATGCTGGGGCGGAGCCCTATAAAGGACTTCAAAACTTTTTGGGCGAGATCCAATAGATGCAGAGGCAAAGAAATTACAAAAAACAGGAGTTCTATTGAAGCTCTTTTGAACGTTCAAACTCCCAACTGTAATAGATACTGTTCTATTGAAGATTGATTAACAGCCGATAAGAAGGGGTGACCAAATTAGGCATCGTCAAAGATTTAGTGAGGAAAGCAATGAATTGGTACAAACATCTTCTGACTATCAGTTCTAAACTTACTAAGACGGTGACGAGTATCACGTGCTTTTAAATACTTCTGCTCAGCTGTAACAGACTCCAAGGCCTCCCTCAACTCGGCAATTTTAACATTTATAGGGTTCAAATGTTCTGCAATAAATGGCATATACAATGGGTTAAAAAAAAAAAAAAAACTAAGACGCATAAGATAAATCAGCCAACAAAGTATAACAAGCAGTTGACACAAGTAACTTTGGAAGTATATATAAAAAATGCATGAGCGCACACGCACGCACGCACAGACAAAAAATGAAATGAAGGCAAGTTCACGAACCATCTTTAGCAAGGTCATGCTCATTTGGAATATGACCGACATGTATGTAGAATGAAACTGTCTCAGGGGTAGAGTAAGGATTATGAAAACAGAACTTGTACATTCCACTATGAGGAGCCTTAAACTCAAACTTGTCTCCAGATGTTCCCTTCAAAGTGTGCACTGTGTTACCACCAGGAGATGTCACCTACAGAAAACACAGAGTCAAATATCCAAGTCTCCCTTTTGGAAGGCTAAGGAAGGCCAAATTTCTGGTACCCAAATCTATCTTCAAGCTCAAACAGATATAATATAGGTACTGATATATAACAGAAATCTACTGAAAGAACTCCCTGCCAAAAGACAACAAATATAGAAAACAAAAGTATTCAGGAAGGAAATCTAATATCCAACAAAAGTGCAAACAGATGCATTAAGATTTCTAAAATAATTTTTTGCAAGGGCTGGAACATTTTTTTGGGTCCCGTTTTCTGGGGTAAAATTGCCTTCATTGTGCCTTTTAGGTGTTAGTTTTATTCAGTTTGTTTTCCATGTAAGCCATATGTTCCGAATGTAATTGAATAAAGTTATATGACGGTGATAATATCTTCAAACTTTCACTATCTACCTATGACTCTTAATGATGGTAGAATTATATTTCAAAATTCAATTAGATTTCAACTTTAAATACGACAACTTGTCTGAAGGAAGTGATAAGCTCTGTAAAAAGGATTTACTCAGCCCAGAAAATTTTTGTATTATAATATAAAGAGAGGCCACCTTAAGGGAAAAAGCTATAACCAAGAAGGCCCGCAACTCATTCCAATGAATTTTTACTCGGAAAACAAAGATTGTGGGTATGTGTTGCCTCTATTGAATATGTTTTAACATGCTATTTCATGTGTACGAAATTCCCAACATTAAGTTCCTACTTACCTAGTAAGAAGAAAGAATCTCCTAATTAATGGAAAATTTCATGTAAGATTTTGTTCATGAAACACCCTTAACAAATTATTTTATGTGCATAAAAATTTCCAACATTAAATTCCCATTTGCGTTGTGCAGTGAAAGAGTCTCACCTTCATAAAAGCATTAATTTTTCTCAATTATCTAACAAATAAGCAACAATATCCTAGCAATCCCAGTATCAAATATCAGATTCAGGGTTCCACAACAGCTCAATTTTCGATCTTAGGGAAGTAAAACCGTCTCAAATTCAGAAACATTCCAAAAATCAAATAAAATTTCACGCCAAACAGAATCAAATCAATCCCAAATCACAACACAAAACCCGGCTTCAAAATCAAATCTTTCAATCGAAACCCTAGAAAACACCGAAATTTGAGAGGGGAAATCAGAGATGGGCCTTACTATGAGATCGATCCCGGGGTGATCGGAGTTCCAGAAGATATCGTGATCGACGACAACGAAATTCCCGGAAACGGTGTCTCCCTCGTAGAGGACGTACTCGTAGACGCATTCCACGTCGTTTACCGTCACCGAAAGCGACGCAATTCGTCCGACGAAGCTCGTCAAGAGAAGAAGACCCACCAGAAATCCGGCCATGGTGGTTCCGATTCTCGACCTTCTCTCCATCTTTGTTCTCTCTCTTCGTTTTGAAAATTTTGGGGGAGAAAGTTGTCGTTTGTTCTGGTTGTCTCAGAAATTTGGGAGCTTAAGAGAGAAGGACGACAACGAGGACTTGACAAAACGACACGGATGAAGTTCGGAGGATAAGGAAAGAACACGTCGTTGGACGAACTGGGCTTGGGCTTCGGCGGAGTATGTGATCTGTATTTTTAGTGGGCCCAAATTTTAAGTGACCTGTATAAGTCGACGTGCCATTCTCTGATTGGAGATAAGGTGTAACATTTACACAGGCCAACTGGACAACTAATATTTCAACAAAAAAGAAAAAACCTAGACCACTAAATACCATTTCGATTTTATTTATTTGATGGTTATTTTAATTGTCGTCGTTGTCGTCATCATCATTATGATTATTTGAAAACATTTTGTATTACATAGGGACATGGAAAGTGGATTTATCATAGATGCCCATTACCAAAAAAAAAAAAAAAAAGGTTCTATTTTACAAGCCAAAAAACAATGAGACCATTGTGACAATTAAAAAAGCGTTTTAGATTTGTGGCTTGAATTGTCACTTTAAATTAATAATATTGTAGCAATTTAAATTTTGTAAGACAAATACTATAACAATAATAGTTTGAATTGTAAAAATATTCCCTATTACGATAAAGACATAGAAAGTGAATTTCTCATAGATGTCCATTGCAAAATATATATATATATATATATATATATATATATATATAGTTGTATTCTACAAGCCAAAGAACAATGAGACCATTGTGACCATAAAAAGAGAGCTTTAGATTTTTGGTTTGAATTGTCACTTTAAATTAACAATATTATGATAATTTAAATTTTGTGAGATAAAACACTATAATAAAATTGATTTGAACTAGTAAATCAAACATATTGTACAAGTGTTCATATCACATAAGCTAGTTTTTGTTTGGTGTACAAGTTTAAAATGATGTGCAATAAACTAGTTTTATATTGGTAAATTGGATACTCTTTAACTTAATATTTTGTAAGTTTTTGAGTCTTTAATTACTTTTCATTTGTTTTTATTTTAGTTTAATTAGATTTTATTTTTATTTTATTTTCCTTTTTAATTATTATTTCCTTTCAATTATGTAGGTGAATTGAGTAGAGTGGCAATTGAAATCAATTCGGAAGACAAAAGACTAAAAACGTGAGTGAAAAAACCTGGGCCCAGCGTGTGGGCATGCTTTAGAAGCTGTGGATCCTATGTGCGCGAGCCTAATCCTTTCCTGTGCATCCGTCTTTCAGCCAGCCGTAGCTTGCCACATCACCAGCTTTTTTCCCTAGCCAACTGAATCTGCCACATGGCACAAGCATCATGGAGCTCTAAAACCTGACCTCCTTTTTGTTGTTGCTACCGTGCAAAGAGGGCTAAGGCCTGTTTAACAAAAACTTTTGCTTATATTTTTAGTTAATAAAAGAAAAAAAGTAAAAGTTATAATTTTTTAATGAGTGTTTATAATCATATTTTAAAAGAGTTTTAATAAGTTAAAGTAGTTTTAATTATTTTTAAAGATTATAAAAATATTATATTTAAGTTTATAATGTATTACGAATGCTCTGATACAAGTTTCAAACTATTTAAGAAGTTCTTTTTAAAGAACTTACATTTGTAACTTTGATAAGAAGTATTTTTTAAAAATAAAAACTCTTCTGATAGTTCATTTAAATATTTTTAAAAGTAATTTTTAAACTTAAAAAATTAAAATAACTTTTAAAAAGCCTTCACAAATAGGCCCATATATAGCGGAAAGCCAGCCGCAATATAAAAGAGAGCGAGAACTCCCTTTTTGGAGCCCACAGAGGCCAGAAGATGGGAAAAAAAAAAGTTTTGGTTTTAGTTTTAAGATTAGGTTTTTATTATTGAAGACATTTTTGGAGGCTACAATTAAAAGGAAGAGAAAATCTTGAAGAAGAACTCTGGGGATTTGTGATACCTCTAATTTAGTTTTATTTCTAGTTTTCTATTTCTTTATTCTTGTTTTCAATTATGCCAGAACCAATATTTTATACTTATTCATTTTTCATTATGTCTTAATTTTCTTTTGTTAGGGTTGTGGGAGTACCAAAACTATCTCAATTTAATTTTCTTTATTTTTGCTTTCAAAGATTTATTCTCTAAGAGTTTATTGCTTTATTTTGAGTGTTTATTACTGTTCTTAATGCTTTTAGTTGCTTGATTACTAATGAATTGATTAGGAGACTTATAATGAAACCAGAAGTAGATTTGTAGGAATAGCTATTATGATAGACATCGTAGATTACATGGGGCATATGAATATAGCACCATGATGTACTTGGATTTTTTGAGAACTATAGATCTTCATGAATTCTAATATATTTAAATTTACATAGGAATATAATGGATTAATATATTAGAGTATTTTTGGCGTAACTCGAAAGAGAGCATTGAATATGTTAGGGTTACTCGTCCTCAAATATTGTAATAGGTGATTTTAATAAGAATAATAAATTGAATTAGATTAGTTTTAATGAAATCAAATGCCCTAGTTTTTATTTTTTTGAGTCGTTTTTATTTGTTTATTTATTATTTATATTTTGTTTTATTAGTTTTCTATTATTTTCAGTCATTCAAATAATTTTAAAGTTATCCAATTTTAGTAATTAATTAGATCAATGCAATCGTCTGGAGAACGATACTCTTAAAATTTACTACTTTATTACTTGTTTACGATTCCATATACTTGTGGACTTTTCGTGACAACGTGGTTTAGAATTTTATAGTTTGAGCTGTGGGTTCTAAATCATATGGTTTAAACTATGGGTTTAAATTGGATGTTAGAACATATAGGTTTAAAACGAAAATAAAACACCACATCAAGTTTAAAATAAGAATTGATATTTGAAAAATTATGGTTTATGAAAAGATTACGAGAATGAGAATAGTTTTTTGTCATAGAAAATAGTTCAAACCGTATAAACTTAGGGGGCAAAGTTTGAATTTTGGGGGTTTTAACCAGTTTAAAACGGCCTTCATGGTTTAAACTAACCTCAGTTATTACTCCACCAAACGTTAGTTTAAACCGCCTTTATAGTTTAGATACGGTTTTGAACCCACATACCAAACGCCTATAAACTTTTGAAAAATTTAGGATTAGTTAACTTAGAGTCTAAATCACGAGAAGTACAAAGGGTGTAAGAACTAAAAAAACTATAATAAAATTTAATCACTTGTCAATAGTTGGAGCTAATTGTTACTACATTAAAAATTCAAAAACTAAATTCCCAAATAGATTGAATAATTGTTAAATTACGAGAAATTTAAAGCGCATATATTATATAGGCTAAATGTCCTAACTTATGATTATGATGAGCAAGTCCTACCGGCAGCAAATAAAACTAGTTTTTTTTTAATAAACCTCAAAAATATCGATGTAAGTGGTCCCTATCCATATAATGATTTTATAGAAATTGAGTTAGTGGGAAGATGACTTGCTATATTAGCTGTCAATAACGTTGTCTATAAGACTATTTTCTTTCCCAAAGCATAGCATATAATACATTGTTGTCTTGTAGCATCTTCAACAAATCCTGAGCTCCACCAACCATTCAGAAATTGTTGGAAACCAAATGGAGGGCAAACCCAAAATCCAAATCCCAAGAGTCAAACTTGGTAGCCAAGGATTGGAGGTGATTTTTATTTCCCCACCCTTTTGGTCTATTAGAAGTTGCATTTGCTATCACCAGTATTCATAGTTTGTTTGTTTTTCTTTTTTTTTTTTTTTTGGTAATTTATTTGTAGCAATTGACAACCTCCATCTAATGTAAACATATTTAAATGTATTTTAGATTTTTTTTTTTTTTTAGCTTGAAGCAACCACACAAGTTTTGCAACATCTGAATTTAAAAACTACACAGAACTTGTTGGAAAAAAAAAAAAAAAAAAAAAAAAAAAACTTGATGGGGTCATTTTATCTTATGAATTTCAGGTATCTATACTGGGTTTTGGATGTGCGGGATTATCAGGAATATACAATGCTCCTCTCCCTCATGAAGCTGGATGTTCAGTTATTAAGGAAGCCTTCAACATGGGCATCACCTTCTTTGATACCTCAGATCTTTATGGACATAATCAGGATAATGAAATCATGGTTGGCAAGGTTTCTTTCTTTCTTTCTTTCTTTCTTTTCTTTTCTTTTTTCCCATTTTTTTTCAATATATCTATCAAATTAACAGATGAAGAGGAAAATAAAAATTGTTTCAAGTATGGATGCTGATAGATTATTTAAAATGACTGTCTAGCTTGCAGTAACCTTATCATTTACATTTAGATAGTGGGGGGTGTGGGTCCTACTAGTGGGGCCTTCGCATATGGGGAACTGCTCGGTCGGGTTTAAAAGTATTTTTCTGATATGTTATTACTTTTCTTGTATCTCAAGGCTCTAAAACAGCTTCCTAGAGAGAAAATCCAATTGGCTACAAAATTTGGCTGTGTCATGGCAGAAGACTTTCAGTTTGAGGTCAAGGGGACTCCTGAATATGTGAGACAATGCTGTAAAGCTAGTCTTAAGCGCCTCAATGTTGATTATATTGATCTTTATTATCAACACCGTGTTGACATTTCAGTGTCAATTGAAGATACTGTAAG
Source organism: Artocarpus hirsutus (assembly GCA_946598075.1). Lineage (NCBI taxonomy): Eukaryota > Viridiplantae > Streptophyta > Magnoliopsida > Rosales > Moraceae > Artocarpus > Artocarpus hirsutus. Next base: position 85,818 of record CAMOHE010054252.1, on the reverse strand, counting down.
TTAAAAGGATCAAAGTTTATCATCTTACTTTGTCTCATTTTCTATCTGGCCTTCAAGTTGTACAACACTATTATATTTATGGTTTTTTGTTTGAAATGAACTTCTCTAAGATAGATGGGGGAGCTTAAAAAGCTAGTAGAGGAAGGAAAAATAAAGTATATTGGTTTATCAGAACCTAGCGTGGACACAATAAAAAGAGCCCACGCTGTTCATCCCATTACTGCCTTAGAGATGGAGTACTCTTTATGGACTCGAGATATCGAAAATGAGATCATTCCGCTTTGCAGGTTTGCCTTTGCAGTCTTGGATTTGGTTCAAAGTTGACACTACAAAATGTAAATATTGCAGAAGCTAATTCCATTTGTAGCAAGTTATGACATCTTTTTTGATAGGGAACTTGGTATTGGAATAGTGGCTTATAGCCCCCTTGGCCGGGGCTTCTTCGGTGGAAAGGCGGTTTTGGAGAGCTTGCCTGCTGAGAGTTTGTTGGTATGTTAGAAATATGGATTGAGGATGAATTTGTTTCTATAAAAGACATCTTTTTAAACCTATTTGGGAATTGTATCGCAGTCGAAGCATCCTAGATTCAATGAGGAAAATTTGGAGAAGAACAAACTTCTTTATAGCAAACTTTCCAAACTTGCTGACAAGCACGGTTGCACAACTCCTCAATTAGCTTTGGCATGGCTTCTTCATCAAGGCAATGACATAATTCCAATCCCTGGTATGTTTAACTCTCTCTTAACACTCAAATATTTTAAATATATAGTTGGGATTCAGCTGTCAAGTATCATCATTGTAGCCAGTTTCTATATTGTCATAAAAGCCAGCAAAAATGCTAATTTGTGAGTTTGGGACTGTTTTTGCTTTGGTTGTCAATTATAATCGAAAGTGTTGATCTCAATGAAAAATGCCTGGAAGAAACACACCAAGAAAAAAAACAGCAAGAACTGAAACAGAAAAGAAACACCAAGATATGTAGTGGTTCGATCCAGTTAGGATTTACAGCTCCAGAAGAATTCTACTGTGTTCTTGAACAATTACACCCGCAACATTGATGATCTTTCAAGTTCCCTCACCTCAAAGAACTGATACAATTCTTTCTCTCTCAAGAATTCCTCTCAGCTCACAACCCAGAAACTCTTCTCTCAATCTCTCTATTTCTCAGACAAGTACCTCCTAACAGGACAATTGATGTCTTACTAAAGACTAGCTATTTAGCCGCCTCTAACTCTGTTACAGATGTCTTGTTACAATTGATCTGTCTAGGCACAAATAATTGACCAAGCACTACAAGTTTAACAGCCATGTGTCCCAACAGAAAGGCTACCTCTCACTGGCTTTATAAACAGTTTTTTGAAGTACAATTGGTTTCCGCTGAACGTGTATTGATTTTTGTGTCAATCACTTTTATTATTTTACCAACAAATGCTTAGGGCTCTGCGAGCTTCGCATTCTAATGATGGGTGGACGCCTGCTAGAGTGTGGATCTGCGGCTCTCGATTTCCCTAATTTGTACCAAACATAATTATATGTAGAAGTTTATGTAAAATGATTATATGCAGAACTTTTATGTAAAATCCAAAAAGCTCTCTATAGAAAGAGTCCTAGATATGAAGCTCCTGACTTGGTGAACATCGGTTAGAGCCAAGATAAGAAGTTTTCATGATTAATTGGGTGATTCTTTTTGGCTTATCCTTCACAATGCCTTTATACAGGGACTACTAAAATCAAGAATCTGGCTAACAACATTGGATCATTGGCGGTGAAGCTTTCTGAAGAGGACCTAGAAGAAATCTGTGATGCCGTGCCCATCCATGAAGTTGGTGGTGATAGGGACTATGAGGCTTTGAACAAATATTCATGGAAATTCGCAAATACCCCATTAAAATAAATTTAAATTTGGATTTCATATGAACAAAAACTGTGTCATTCGTGGTGATGATCTAATGCTAGATCTGTTACGTGTTTCATGCATGAGTTGCAATAATACGAGGATAATACCCATGATGGAGCCCCTTCAATACACATCAACTTCCATTCTCTTTTGAAAGTTGAGAAATAAATTTATGTATTGTGAAAAAAACTTGTGATTATTATTTTCATTATCCTTTTTGTTTCATTATATGCTTTCTCACATTGAGTGATTCACAATTGAATATCAACAAGAAACCAACATGAAGTTTGATCTTAAGCCCAATTGAAAAAAAGTTAAACAGACGCTAATTATCATTAAAATTAGTTGCAACTTACAAGCATCATTGTGACATGTAGACAACTAAAGGAAGATAAACATCAGAAGTCCCCTTATATACTTTGCGATTTACTCCTTTCAAGCGTCAACTCTCATGCTCTCAAATAATTTCATCACTGCACCATCAATGGTCTTTTTAACTTATTTTCTTTCTTCTTCTTTTTAATTATTTTTATTTTTTATTTTTTATTTTTTATTTTTTATTTTTTATTGAACCATCAGTGGTTTTCTTTGGCAACTGTATTGTTTACTTCTTTTTTAAAATACTGGCTCAAAAAATGAAATCCAACATGCTTCTACAAAATAATAATTAAAAAAGGAGCGCTCCTAGGATGATGAATGCAATTAAAATAATATTTTGGACATTAGCAAACAAACAAAAAAAATTAATAATATTTTGGACTAACCATGTATAATAATATTTTGGTCCCCACTAAAATATTATTATGAAAGTTGAAAAAAGAAATTAGTTAATCACATTCAGTGCAATTTGTAATTGTAGCATCTCCAACAAAAGCCATTTAGAATAATCTTCTTTTGTTGGCAATGGAGGAGAAGACCCAAATCCAAGTCCAAAACCCAAGAGTCAAACTAGGTAGCCAAGGATTAGAGGTAATCTCATTTCTTTCTTAACTAGAACATCAATATTAGTATGTTCTGATATGACCATTTTCAATGTAGTTTAAATTCCACTTTTTACAGGATCAGATCTTGAATTGGCTGGGGAAAGAGAGCACTCTTCTTCCTCTAAATATGCCTGGAAGTTTGCTAACACCCCACCAAAATAGTTGCATACTAAAATAAATAAATAGCCTATGTACCTAAATAAATAAGCAAAAATGAATATGAAGTACCCATTTCCTATTGATGCATGATGGCAAGCTAATTGGCAAGAATTGAAACAGAAATTTGTCTCTCAAAGAGCAGTGCCATGTTAGCTCAAATAGGCTAGAAACAGTATTTTATTGTACAATATTATCAATATAATTTAGTGTTCAACACCAATTTTTACGCAATTGTTTCTAAAAAAAAAAATAGTGTCATTAACACTTGGACAAGACATATAACACGATCTAACTATATTAGTTTTTTTTTTTTTTCCCTTCCTTCTTCGAAATTAAAGAAAGCAAAATTTAGAGCATCTTTCCAGAGTTCTAGTGAGGGAGCATATATATTTATGTGATTTATTAATTATGTAATGACATTAATGGCGATTAATAAAAGAGCCATTAAAATATAATTTATCAACTGCCAATATGATTTAAGCTGAAAAAGTTTGAGGAATGAGGTCGTTTTCAAGCCTATTCAATAACTCAAATTTGAGCAGTGGATATATCCTAAAAATAGTAGAATTTATTATAGCCATACTCTAGAGCTGCTAGTACTGGTACGTTACCATCAGTGCGATTTCTTCGATTTTAATTTCCCATAGTAGTTATAGAACAATTATTAATTCTAGATTTTAATAGAAATAATAGAATCGTGTCTGAATAATATTCTTTATATGACGTCAACGATGATGCAATGCTTAGATGTGTCACGATCCAAAAACGCCTCTCTCTCTCTCTCCCCTTTTTTTTTTTTTTTTACATGGTTGTGGGAAAGGGGCTTATATCAGAGGAAAATATTAGACTTTTTCACAGTAGACACTTCAGTTAAGCTATTTGGTGTTTTGAAAATGGAGGTGGAGAAGCCCCAAATCCAAGTTCCAAGAGTAAAGCTTGGCAGTCAAGGATTGGAGGTAAATGTTTTTTTTTTTCCTTATAAAATTCAGATGGGTAATCTCAATTTTCGTTCAAAGAAGTAGCAATTCTATAGACTAGAGATAATCTTGATCAAAACCCAGATGACATTAACTAATATCAATCATATAGACTAAAGATAATCTTTCTTAACTGCATATCAAACATACATCTATTTATATCGTTTTAGTCTAGAAACTTTTATTTTATTTATTTATTTTATTTTTTGGGGAAGAATGGAATTTGGAATTTGTTGAACTGGGGAAAAAGAAAGGTAATTAGCACGCCAATATGACATATACATACACAATTAGCAGAACATAGGTAGACAATTTCGTGCTAAAGTAAACATTATGGTTACCCCGCATATTCCTTTCACGGAAGGAAGATAACAGCTTTTCTTCCCATGGCTGCTTTGCAGGTTTCTGTGTTGGGTTTCGGGTGTGCCGGACTCTCCGGTATCCTAAATACTCCTTTGTCTCATGAAGCTGGATGTCATATTATAAAGGAAGCTTATAATAGGGGTATAACTTTCTTTGATACGGCTGATATCTATGGGGAAAATGATAATGAGATCATGATTGGCAAGGTACTAAAGTTGTTTTTCATATTCATAATTATGCTTTTGATTAAACAGAAAGAATGTATTTCATCATGACAACATGGTATTTACCAAAGGTCATTGTTTTCAGAGTAAAATTTTGACAAAGAAGAGTATTTTTCTTGGCATTTCAGGCTTTAAAGCAGCTTCCGCGAAACAAAGTCCAGTTAGCAACAAAGTTTGGCATTACTCACAGCGGGGATTTTCAATTTGGCGTGAAGGGCACCCCTGAATATGTGAGGGAATGCTGCGAAGCTCACAGCGGGGATTTTCAATTTGGCGTGAAGGGCACCCCTGAATATGAGTCTCAAGCGCCTCGATGTCGAGTACATTGATTTGTACTATCAACATCGGGTGGATACTACGGTACCTATAGAGGATACTGTAAGGACCTAGAGAAAATATTTTGGTGCCTTTTAAATGCACATCATGTGAATTTTTTGTCTCTCTTGCTTGTGTTTTCTTTGAAATTCTATTTTGGCTTTGACAGATGGGGGAGCTCAAGAAGCTGGTAGAGGAAGGAAAAATCAAATACATTGGGCTATCAGAAGCTAGTGTGGACACAATAAGAAGAGCACATAGAGTTCATCCCATCACTGCCCTGCAAATGGAATACTCTCTATGGACTCGAGAAATCGAAGATGAAATAATTCCGCTTTGCAGGTTAGTTGTTAAAATTTTAGCCATGATTAGTGCCTAATTCAAAACAAAGATTTTGCAATTTGTCTTGCCTCCATTCGCAGTGAGCTTGGCGTTGGAATTGTGGCATATAGCCCCCTTGGCCACGGATTCTTTGGTGGGAAGGCGGTTGCAGAAAGCTTGCCTGATGGCAGTTTGTTGGTACGTGAACTTTTAAAGCTTAATAATTATGACAAATAGTAGATACATTATGCATTCGAGTGCAAAATAAAATAACATTTCAAATATATGACTTTTACACTTCTTAGTACTAATTATAGCATTGACATTAGCCTTTGCATTGAAAATGGTCTGACTTGCCTGTAAATTGGGATATAAAACCATGTAAATGTCTTTGGTATAGGGTGGGCATCCAAGATTCATAGATGAAAATCTCGAGAAGAACAAAGTTGTATATGGGCGGATCGCTAAGTTGGCTGCAAAGCATGCCTGCACTCCTGCTCAATTAGCTCTTGCATGGCTTCTCCATCAGGGTGAAGATATAGTCCCTATTCCTGGTATATATACTTTAATCCATTTGCTCCTCTCTTTTGCACTCATAGAATTCAGTGTTGCATGATTTTTCATATGAGATTATTTTCATCTATGTCCTCTAATTTTAGGGTCCTTGGGTCCTTTTTATTTTACACCTTGAACTTTAAAGACTCACTTTTGCCCTTGAATTTTGAATTAGCCCCGCTTATTCTCCTCTATTAGACAAGAAAAATCATTTTCATCCCAATGAGGTTAAAACTCATTACTCGAAAAACTATAAATCTCAGTCTAATATGTAGCGTAGTTTTTAGACTGTCCCACTATTATATTACTGGTAGGGTTGTAACCCCACAAGGATAAATAAGATTGATAATTAGACAATCTATTAAAACAAGGTGGAAGAGTAGCGGTTAATTGAGGTCATGTAGTCTTTTTTTGTTTAGTTTCAACATAAATTCTAATATTACAGGTTACAGGAGACTAATTCAGCTATTTACCTGTTGTTTTTGAACGGAAATTCTAATTTAAAATTTAAGGGGCAAACTTAAGAGCTTTAAATAGTCGTCGCAAAAAGAAAATGACCTATAGCTAGGGCTACATGTGAGGTTATGTAATTTGTCTCTGTGTGATGTTCTCACAGGCACAACTAAAGTTGAAAATCTGGATTCCAATATTGGATCACTGGCAGTGAAGCTTACAAAAGAAGATCTGAAAGAAATCGGTGATGCTGTGCCCACACATGAAGTGGCTGGGGAAAGAGAGCACTCCATTATGTCTAAATATGGCTGGAAGTTTGCTAATACCCCACCAAAATAGTTGCAAAGTAAAAGAAATAAATAGGCTAAGTAGCCAAATAAATAATAATGAAAAAAAAAAAAAGATTTAGAAGTACTCATTTTCATAAGTCCTATTGATCCTTCATGGCAATTGAATTTGCAAGAATTGGAACATAAATTTATCTCTCAAAGAGCAGTGCCATATTAGCTCAAATAGGCTAAAAAGAATATTTAATTGTACAATATTATTAAATATACTTGGTTTTCAACACCAATTTTTATGCTATTGTTTCTTAAAAAAAAAGGTGTTATTAACACTTGGATAAGAAAAACACAATATTCCAGTCGTGTACACGGTCAGACTATTTTAGCTTTTTTTATTCTTTGAATAAAAGAAAGCAAAATTTAGAACATCTTTCTAGTGAGGGAGCATATAGATTTAGGTAATTTATTAAATATTTTACTTCTTTTCTCCCTTTATTCTAAAAATGGCGAAAACTACATAATTCTATAAAACTACATAAAAAAATAGAATTAAGAATGATACATTTTCTAATTTTTTTCACGGTTAAAATTGCAATAAACCTCAAGTCATCATGATTGTGAAGTTACCTTATAACCCCATCTGGACGGTTTTTGTAATTCAGAATTCAATTATGAAGAAAATCTACTTCTAATGCAAACAAAATATTACAATTATATTTTGTGACCGTGTTTTTCGGTTCATGTGGTGAGCCACTTGTCTAATAAACACCATCATGTGTATAAAATCACATTAATTAGATAAAGCTACATGTATCTGGAAATTTTGAACCTATTTTAGAGAATAATTCAAACGGAAAAGAATCTTTTTCGCCCTAGTGATGTATCGGAACGACGCAACCATTTCTCGTATATTTAAGTATGCTCTTATATAATTTTCCCTGAGCATCTATAGAGACTTCACGTGTTTGGAGACTTCATATGTGTCTGGAGAATTAATTCAAACTAATTGGTTTAAAATCAAATAATATAAAGCTCTTTATTACTATAGTATTTTGAAGTAATTAGTTCAAACTAAAATTGTCGAACACCACCATATTAAACTTGAGACCTTCGGTTTTGATACTAATTGATACAAAAATGACACTACTATTTCTTTTAAAAGTTACAATTGACGAGAGATACGCAATCAAACACTCTAAACACCGTCTAAGACCAGACTTGGAAATTCATTGTGCCGTTACTTTGAAAAATTTCTTACAAATCTATAAATGCACTTCTTTGAGGCCCAAACTATATAGACTCTCTAACCACGCTCCTACATCACCTTGAAAAAAAATTAGGATTTTTTTAATGCACATGTAATCTGTTTGTTTTGGTCCAAAAACAATTAATGGGACGTACAATTTAAAACAACCCTCCTGAAAAGCTAACACGAAATCTACCTTAAAGGAGCTTTGACAACTTTAAATTATAATTTCACAGTCTGAATTGCACTGTAACTTCAAAATTACATCCTCTAATTTTCAAGATTTTCAACTTATTTTTTAAATAATACTCCATTTTAAACCAATAAAATTCAAATCATTATATTTCAACCCATAAAACAAACGTACCCAGCCATCAGTCGAAATTTAACGAACCAAAGTTCTCTAGAAGTACAAGTCTTGCGAGCAACTATTGCAATCTCATAACATCAAACCTTTTTATCTAGAACATTCTACGAGGGTCACTGTAATTGCCACGTTCCTAAACCCACAAGTGAATTTACATCAAAAGCCTCAGAAACAAACAACTCTGGCCCCACAAACACTGAAAAGCACTTCTGGTAAACCAAGGGTCCACGTACTAAAAACCCACTATGTGAAGACAAAACAAACCCCCTCGGGGTGGTGCCTAAAATATCCATCACTTTTTCCCCGCACTTCACTCTATAAATGCAACACCACCCGTTGAAAACTTTCATCGTTAAAAAGGAGGAAACTTCAAAAAACATTTGACAAAGTTCTGATACAAGAATCTTTTGTTAACGTTCTTTGTGTCTTGCCTTTGTTATCTGCTTATTTTTGATATTGTTGGGTGCTAATTGAAAAAGAAAAAAATAAAGTAAAAGTGGCTGGATCAGCTAACATGCAATCTGTCCTAGGCGCAAGCTCTTTTGCATGTGCTGCAAATTACAGGATTAACAAAGCCAAAACACACTTTCTTCCCTCTCTAAATTTGCCCAGATTGCGCACGACTAATAATGCCACTCTGAGAGTTCGTTGCATGACCGAGGTAAGTTTATGACTCATTTTATAAACTTATTTTATATGAAAATAACCTCAGAAATGTTGGATAAATTGTTTGTTGTTCCACCTTTTCAAAATTAATTATGGTAACAGAGTATCATATCACACGCTTTATTATGTTTTTACATTTCTACATGTTGCATGTTACATGTAGGACGAGTGCTTGTGACTAGTTGAGCCTTGAATTGCAGGATGGTGACCAGAAGGAGCTGCCAACGCCAGTGACAAACTCGCCACCACAGCCAACACCAGTCCCTTCTCCTCCACCAAACATCTAAGGTAATGATCTTATTATTTTTTTTTGGGGATTTAATAATATTCAGAATTTTTATGCCGTGTCTTGTAAAATTGAATAGAATTGTAAAAATTGTGAAAAAAAAGTTTGGTTTTGGTTGTGAAGTAAAAAAAAAAAATGCACATTGGAAAGAAAAATAAGATTAATCCTCACGGGACAAGTACTTGTCCCGCCTTGTGTGAGCATTGGGGTTTTATCCTTCGGATACACAGGAGTGCTCCATTTGAAAACAATGAAAAAGTCTCTTCCACTAAATCCAAAACTGATAACTAGGTCTACAAAACAGTGCAACTCATTATTTATGAAACATAAGCTCAGTTCAGTTAATACCGAAAAAGTAACCATACTCTTACTATCTGTTTTTCAGTCCTCAAATGAAAAAAAAAAAAAAAAAAAAAACTATTTTCACTTAGACACAATGCTTGAATCTGTTTTTCAATCGTCAAATGTATAAAACAAGAGCTACTTTCACTTGACACAATAGTTGAAATGTGTGCTACCAATGTGCTCAACGTGCACTGTTAGTAAGAGTAGCTGGAGGATCCATACGTATATCTATGCATCCATACATATATACATATGATGTACAATGGTTGTTTGTTTGGTGGCAGGTAAGCACAAAATTTTCTGACGTGTTGGCGTTCAGTGGGCCAGCACCGGAGAGGATCAACGGGAGGCTTGCAATGGTGGGATTTGTTGCCGCAATGGCAGTGGAACTATTCAAGGGTCAGGATGTGTTTGCACAGATAAGCAACTTCGGGATCTCATGGGTCGTTGGGACAAGCATAATGCTATCACTGGCTTCCCTAGTGCCTCCGTTCAGAGGGGTGAGCTTGGAGTACAAGTCCAGGGGGGTCATGACTTCGGACGCCGAGCTCTGTAATGGCAGATTCGCCGTGCTTGGTGTGATTGCGCTGGCCTTTACTGAGTATGTCAAGGGCGGGACCCTTGTGTAATAATCTAGACCTTTGTTTCTGTCGTGTTTCTATTCAGCCTGGAAGCTAGTCCAGTGCAAGAAATTGTAATGATAGAGTCATAAAATAGATTATTTATCTTTTTTATACTTGTATTTTAATGATTATTTAAAAGCTATCCTTTTAGCTTTTCATCTCATTAAATAAAATACTATTAGATTATATTTAATATATCATTTTCCAGTCAACAATAAAATTCAACATAAAATGCTTAAAATACCCTTACAATAATAAAAAAAAAAACTAAATAAATTTTGGAAGAAAAAACGGTGAAATAAAAGAAATCAATAGCATAATCAAGTTTGTAATTTTACAATCATAAAATTGGAAAAAAAAATTCATACTTAAATAATATTTAAATACTAATCATGATAATGGTAAGACATGAAGAATAATACCACATCGGTATACACAAACAAACCACAGATTATATTAGATTAGGAAAAGTATTGATAGCTTAAAGGAATTTAATAAAACTCTAATTCAAATTTCTAACATAGAATTCTCCTATAATTCTATGACTACCATGGTATATCTAAAGCGCGGGGATGAAGATAATCTTCCCAGAATTTTTCCTCCCGCAAGAGTAAACACTTGAGCAAATTTGTATACATATATACCATGACGTCCATTAACCCACGAAAAAGGTGTTTGAATAGGCAAATGGAGAACGAAATAAGCATGACCCTTATAGGTTCAAACCACAATTCAAATTTTTTCGCTACAATGTCTCTCACAAAAAATTAACTCTCTTTTCAAACCTGCGAACCAAACAATGCTACACCTTTCAACAAAGTTTGCCGATGTTAAATTTGCCAGTGAAAAATTTTCGGGCAACAACAGACAGAATCAAAACTTAAAAAGAGGCAAAATTTGAATTCACCTAAAAAATATTGTGATAATGGAATTGAGGAAAACATTTCGTCTCTTATTCATTACACTGGACATCCAAAATATATCTTTGGGAGAAAGGCCTCAACAGTGTTGCAAACATATAAACAGAAAAGAATGACAAGAATATATATATATATATATATATATCATGTTTCTACTATTTCATGTATTTACATACTCACGGATCACCAGGAAGTTCATTTGGTGGACGCTATGCATCCAAGATGACCGCACGCTCCAACTCACCGTTCACTTGACTGTTGGGTATCATTCCATAGTTACTTTGTTTCTGCTGATACAAAAAGAAGCATTGTATTGAAATCGTAATCAGATAAAACAACAAAAGAAAATATTCAAACATGGAGCTAATAATATTTTTAACTTTTTTACTCTTCATATATTATAAAACCGTAATGTAATATCAGGTATATACAAAAATCCGACTCAGATAACTGATCATATTCCTAAAAAGAGATTTAGATTCTTACTTCTGGGGGCGGATCGGCTAGAAACAAATTTATGGCACCAGGATTAAAACTGAGCGCACTGAAGGACGTGAGAAAACAAATGAAATGGATGAGATATATAAACATCTAATGGGAGACAATAATGACAACACATAATTATGTGGCAGTAAATTACGTTATGCTAAAAATATGAACATAATAAGTTTCCAACTGCCATTCGCAGAGACAAAATTATAACATAATTATTCTTTTCTCTATTTTCCTTTTTTCTTTTGGGAGAAAGATGTAGAAAACATACCCGCGGGATAAAACAAGCTGCCACACGTAAGGGATAAAGAACTCCTCTGGATGACTCTCTTGTTCGTATGTGAAGCGTAATTGAGTGAACGTCTGAATAAAGGATCGCCAAGATTTTGAGACAAAACATTTAGAAAGCATGCTAAATTAAGAGACAAAAAATGCAGTCCTTCCCTTACCTTTATCCCTTCACCCCGCCAAGATCGACAGTTTACAATAATTACTTGGAGGACTTTCTCTACTGACCATTCTCCGTCCACTCTCTGTGAGTCCATGCGACTATTAAAAAAATCCATTACCTACAAAGACAACCGGATTGCATTATTTCAAATTGCACTAGGAAATGTGGCCTTTTCCAACTGAGAAAAAAAAATGAAAGACTTGCAATAACAACAGAATGTCAAAGGATCTGGCACATACGGTGTAGATGTTTTCAAGGAGCTCAGTGAACCTTGGATGATTTCTGAAGGGCTCGAAAACCTCCTGCCTATGCATTATTGCGTATACAACCTGCAACTTGCAAAAGTTAGAACTTAGAAAACATAAAAGGTGATAACGTGAATACATGTATGATAATCTCATAATAAAACTAAACCATATGATGGTACCTCAGGATTTCGCGGCAAAGCATAAGTGAGAATTGCATTTAGTATTTCAAGGACAAGTCTAAGAAAATCCGTATATATATGCATCTCTGTTGACTGCCAACAGGAGAAATCTAGCTTAGAAGACAAAAATTAGGCATCTTATGGCATTCAAATGGAATAATGTATGTATATTAGAAGGGAAAAAATCCACCATGAATGCAAGGTCTATGGTAGTTACCGTATCATCTGTAAGGCCATTTTCTTCCACCGAATTTCCCTTCGCTAACTGCATATTATTATCTCGCAACTCTGCCAACTTAGTGTACCTACATTGAGACATCATATCAAGATGCATTCTTCAGTAAAATCACAGAAAATTTAATGTGATCTTAAGTAAAACGGTAAATTCATTAAAAGACTTGGTAGAATAAAAAGCTTATCTTCAGAATAGGACATACTTCCGTGATAGCATATCAAAAAGGCTGACCAGTCTCTGTGATGCATATGAGCTCAGGCGGTGAACATGGGGAGCCATGTTTGCCAAAGTTGCTAAACAAGTAGTATGGAGATAAACATCCTGTCAATTCAATAACTGAAAAATCAAAAATAGTAAAAGTTTGCGACTCTCAACATATTACCAAATCCATCCAAACATTTTACATGAATATTTCAAAGAACTAGAGTGTATTAAGGAAAAGAATTAATGTTTCAAACAACATAGTAAACTTGTTCAGACTAACTAAGGTCCGACATAATATTAAAAAAAATTAAAAAAAAAAAAGAAGCTCAGCAGCTTCAAACCCTTGAAGGGAAAAGTGTTACATTCAATCGGGCAAGTTTCACCTGAGACAGTTCCATACCAAAACTAATGCCATGGCCAATCAACATTAAATTCAGTGTCCGCTAACATACCCTTATGTTGTAACATTAATGTAGAAACTACTATGCATGATCAGGTAAAAAATCAGAATTAAAATGTGGTTGATCAAATCTCATTACAAAAGAAATATGATATGACAGTCAAAAAGCATTTGCAGAAAGCTGGCACACTAGATGAAAGAATTTGGATGCTTATAGTCATACCCGTAGCTTTGACAGGTTATACTGCACAGTCCTTATCAAGATTATAACCATCAAGGAACCAAGAGATGTCCGATGGAGGAGACGTTCTTTATACCAGGGAACACTGGGAAGTATCTGTCAACGTATAAAACTTATTAATACCATCCGAACATTGAAACTTAAAAATCATATAATAGCTTCAGAGGCAGTCATACCAATTTGTAAATGCTTGCATTAAAAGAGGAATCTTGACTGAGCATAAGAAGTATAATCAACAACATGTAAATTTGATTAGGCGACCTCTTTTGAGCATTGTATAACGCTTCCAGAATGGGTATCAACTGTCAGTTTCATCATTAAACACCCAGATCAGAATTTGGTTGCCAACCCAAAGAAAACAGCTACATGCATATAACTCCAGAATGCAAGAGACATTAGGTAAGGCAATTGTTAATATGTTCTCCTAAGAGAGAAATACGATAATTTTTTCCTCATTTATGAAAAGAATAAGTTGCCGTTGGCATACCAATGTATCCAAATCAGTTCGCACTAAGACATATTCCAGA
>CAMOHE010054252.1:0-68190 GCA_946598075.1 Artocarpus hirsutus | reverse complement strand
TATGAACATCATTATTGACTGGGACCATTGGAGATAGTTATGGCCATTGAGTTTGTGGCAGATGACGGGGATGAGACTGCTTTCGGCTGCAGCTTGAGTTGATCGTGGAATGATAGGAACATTAGGAGATGGACTGGGTGCTGATGAGTCCCTGGAGGTTTGTTCGGATTCAGCCATGGAATGAAGGCAGATTAAGGATGATGGCAGAGATAAGAGATGACTAAGACTGATGATAAACCAGAGTTTTAGAGCCTCCTCTCTGATACCATGAAGCAGAATGGTTTGCAGAGAAAAAATGGTTGTGATTCATATAAGAATACGGGTACATATATATACAAGTGGAACCTGAGATCAATTCCTAGAAAATAGGAACTACTTCAAGATTCTATGATACAAAATCCTAACTAACTTATTCAGAGCATTATTTCTAGGAAAATAATCAAAGATCTAATTAACTAACTCCTAAAATACAGAGCATGATTCTAGGAAATTAACTACTCCTCTAATTCGGCTAGTTTGTTTTCCTACAGATACTCTATATTCAAGTCAAGTTTTGTGTTGTTTCTTCATGACTATCCAACCAAAAACCAAATAAAATAAAAAAAATTCTGTTCAAAGAACCAAAATTGAAGGAATGTGTCAGAAAAACAAAAAAAGTGTCTCCAATTACCAAATGGCATCAGATAACTCCAGTATTTTCCAACTTCTATTTCCTCATTTCCAAAATTGAGACTTGACATGAAGTTCCATAATGGGCATAGAAACCAATTTAATTTGCACTGTTTCCTCACAGAGGCTTATGATGGAACCACAAAAAAAAGACAAACTATAATTATAAAGACACCGAGGATACGTTACGCTTGTGGAACAATTTAACAAGCAACTAAAAGCACATGAATCAGTTAATTACCACCAAATAAATTTTCTCAAAGTTGATGTTCCAAAGAAAATATCTTTCCACACATTTCAATATACAGGATACAAGAAATACCGCTTCCCTTTTCAAAATCTACCAAATACTATAACCTCTTAGCTTCTATTCAATTCAGTAAATTGTCATCTTCAACAGGACCGTATCGCAATGAAAACAAGAAATTCAGACCAAAACTTGACAAATTCCTTCAAAGAACGCAAAATTACTCACGCAAATTGAATTCCAGAATGTAGAAATTCTCTAGCTGAATTCGCCAAGATCAAAGCCAGAAAAGGGGGGGAAAAGAAAAGAAAAGAAATTGCGTGGAGAGAGAATAGAGAAACGAACCGAAAAGCTCGCAGGCTTGGCGAACGCGGTGGGACGGCCATTGGAGATTGAGAGGGAGCTCAAGAAGCTTCTGCCAGAAATCGGAGGAGATTGGGAAGGACTTCTCGCCGACGAAGGTGGCGATCAGGTACTCCGCCGTGTCCTGCGGTCGCGCGCCGCCGCTCCAGCGCGGAGTCGAAGGCACGGCCCCCATTGGTCGAGGTCGTTGCGATGACTGACTCGGACAATACGGTGAGTCGACTCTGATCGGAGGCCAAGTCACGGAGGGTCTGCCACGAACAAACGGTCGACTGATTAAGTGAATCTTCACGTAAACGGCATTGGAAAGGAAAATCTAGAGAGAGAAAGAGATGGAATGGTCGGATCGGTTATGGAAGGAGAGAGATTGAAACTAACTGAAGTGTGAGCTCGTGAAGCACACCTATTGAGGGAGAGAGAGCTTCTTGTCTACGAAGGCAGAAACGTTTCTTCAGCCGGTTTTAGAGAGAGAAACAAGAGAGATAGAAATAGAGACGAATTTTGTGAGAATTTTAGGCTCCGGATCGAATATACGTCATTGCTAGACTTAATGACGAAATTGTCCTTTTCCATCTGTTCAAAATTGGGAAACAGTGGCTTAAAAATGAGGACTTTTACCGTTAGAACTTGAAAAATAAAAAAGAAAAAAACCCAAACAATATATTTTTTAATCGTGAGATTTACAAAAAGTTCATATTTTTAATAGATCCAATAGTCCGTAACAGTCGTACCGATGGGATCCACACTATAAAAAGACTTTTTGCGACAAGAAAAAAGTTAGAGATATTTAGTTTTTTATGTCTTTTATTTTACGTTAATTTAAAAATAATATATTAAGTTTTTAATTTTATTACTTGTATATCTTAATATTATAATTAATATATAAATTTATATATTATCTTAATCAATAGTTAATTTTAACTTTTAAAATGATCAAATTATCCTTGAGTAAAAAAAAAAAAAAAAAAAAATTTGCAAAAAAAAACAAGAAAATAAAAAACAAATACACATAAAACACTCATTTTCTTAGGAAAGTTACACTTCAGTGATCTTGGGTCTTCTTCTCCAACCATGGCGATGACTCACAAAGAAGCTGAACTCCTGTGAAGTTGCGTTCTCCATTGGTCCCAAAGCCACCTCGCCGTCGTCGGAGGAAAGAGGGAGGAAGGAGTTGGACAGTCTACATTCAGATTTTTTTTATTCAAAATTGGGTTTCTAAGGTCTTAATTGGATACATAAATTGGAATATTTTTGTAATTTACCTTGTTAATAAATCTGTATTTTTGTTTTTTGGCCTATTTATTAAGCTTGTTTTAAACTTGGCCTATTAGTTTTTATTGCCCTATAAGAGTGGTTTATTTCCCTCATTTAGAGTATTATGTTCTTGAAGTCAAAATCTTTTGTATAAAGTTTTTTTTAAGTTCTTAAAGTTTTCTTATTTTTTTATTGAGGTTTTTTTTTTTTTTTTTGGTCAATGTTTTAGATCAAAACTGAAAATTGATTGAAAAAAGATAAATGAAGGTATATATTCCATGATATTAAAAATAAAACGTATAATAATTAAACAAACTTAAAATATAGGTAAAAAAGATAAAAACCTAACAAATAATCATAGTATTCAGTTGACAGTCGTACAATAAAACATCATTTGTGTGTTTGTATAACATTCAATAAATACAAGTCTACTATCATATTGCATTCAATTTGTTTCAGTGTCACATGACCTTACAAAAAACATTAGACATGGCATATAGGATGGCGACTAAAGATTTTTCCTAAATAAATAATTTACTGTTATATTTTATAAATTTTTTTTATTTTGATGTGATTTCAAGAAAAAAGAAATGCATTACAAATAAAAACGTAAAGGGTCGACATGCTACTATTGTACTATATAAAACTCTTTTTTTTTTTTTTGTTTCATATTTTGCTACAATTTTTTTGCTTATATTTTAGTTACTTAAGGCAATCTATGCTGTATAAATTTGGTCAATTTTTGTATTCTTATTTCCCTTCAACTCCTCAAGCTACAATAATTCAAAATAAATCTTATATCCAACTTGTGCCTTTTTTTTTTTTGGAAGGATCCAATTTGAGTTTTTCTAAGAGCCAATATCCAACTAAATACTCGAAATTATAACCAAAATTTGTTGCTGAGTTGAAAATACATATTATTTGAAGGCGTTTTCAGTCTTTTGCACATATTTGGAAGGTGGACTTTCTCTATTGGTTGCAGTTTCCTTGTCATTTGCTATTGGAATTTAGGATTGCGTCACTCTTGCTGTAAAAAAAATAAATGAGCCTAAGAAAATTGATTCCTAATGATTCCTCCTCAAATATAATAAATAGCATTCTTGCAAAAGAGTATAATTTTAGGGGTAATATTAAATCACACTTTTCACCTAATATATATATATATATGTATGTATGTATTTCTTACCAATGAGATCTCATTAATCACACTTTCCATCGAAAAATTATTAGTAATCACACTTTTCATAAAAAAATAAAAAATAAATATTAATCACACACGCTTTCCTATTGTGACTATCTAGAACAATTGAAGTTTTTGGCAATTCAAGCGATTGAATGCTGCCAACTAGCGTGTACCATGAGTTTCAATATACATTGACTAGGGCGTTTTTAAGAATCTACTAGACTATTGAGCCAAATATATATATATATATATATATATATATATTTTACTTAAATTCCTTTTCGATCCCTTAGGAAACCACATAACTTTTCAATTAAGAAATAGGAATTCTTTTTCCCCCTAAAAAACACCTCTTATAATAGGAACTCTCCTTTTTTTTTTTTGGGTTTTTTCTTTGCCTCTATAAATTGTCATTTTAATTATTGAATTTATTCTTTAGCCGTTTGGTTTACAATTGAAAACATTTATGCATCGCGTACTTAAATTTTTGATATGGACGCTCATAGTTACAAATCATATCATTAAAAAATTAATTCAATAGTTAAAATAGCTATTTATATCATTAGAGGAAAACAAATTCTATCATATCAGAACCTAAATTTTCAATCAAGAAATATTTGTTAATTTGATGGTAACTGAAGCCCTAGTTTATGGTCTTTTGTCCAAGGAGTTTATGGTAAATTCAATGGTCTCTTTGGTAAGTACGGTGAGTTTTAATTATGTGCATTGATCTCAACTTACAATAAGGTGGAAGTGCATCCAAGGCCGTCTGTATGTTGCTTATTTGTTGGCTAAATCTCATGATCTTAAGGACACTCAACAGAAATTTGATGGGGTTGTTGAGATCAAGAGCTGTAAAGACTTTAATCAACGGTGGAGAATGAGGCGGGGACAAAGCATAATTCATAGATATTTCCAAAATGGATAAAGGTCAAAGTTGGGCTGTCGGTGGACTTGATGGAGACAAAGGCCTTGGTTTGGGGCTTTTTTTTTTTGTTTAATGTTTGGTAACCTTGCATTCAATCATACGCGTGATTTTTCAAAATTTGAATTTTCTAGTCAATTACGACCCTTTACCCAAAAAAGAAGTATCATAATAAAAAATGTAGGGAAAAAAATAAAAACACATGTCAAGAAATGAGAAAAGAACAGAAAACAATTATATTTCATTGAAGAAGTTTTTTGTTGGTTAGGCAATCAAACAAAAGCATGACGAAGTAAGGGCATTTTAAGTTCAAACGGGCTCCTCAAAGCAAGGTGCTTACGCAGATTTGGCCAACTCAAAAGTTTGTCATCAACACAATGTCAAAGTCAAATGTCATCGGTGACAAAACATGTCGGCTTATAGTTGAAATGTGCTTGTGATTTTTAGGCTTTTTAGCATTTTTGAAACTTATGTATTTATAATTGGGCCAGTATAACCTTTTCTAGTTGAAAGAGATTAATGATATCCTTACGCTCTTGTCTAATGTCTTGAGAAATTTATTAAGGATATAGGTGAAACAACAAGAGAACTTTCATCTACTAGCATCTAAAGAGCCTAAATTACAACAATCTAAGTCACATTCGATAAGTTTTCTAAAGGACGTATAATTGTAGGGAACTGATTCGTTGATGATGGCCATAGGTGAAACGATAAGGGAACTTTCATCTACTAACATCTAGAAAACCAAAGTCACAATGATCTAAGTCATATTTGACAGGCCTATTAAAGGCACAATTGCAACGGACAAAAAAATTCGATCCCTTGATTATAAGAGAGCATGTCATTCTCTAATCGTCATGCCACTACTACATATGATGGGCTAGTATAACCTTAAATTATGAGTTCAACAATATGATCCAAACAAATTGTTTGAAAATTTAAATTTTCTGTGGGAGAATACCGAAAGAAAAATATTGAAGTCGTGGTTCATCTTATAAAAAACAAGAGGAGAGTTGGGCTTGTGTCCCTCAGAATTGTCCTTGTCCACTTGATGTTCTTGGCTTACGAGTTAACCAGTAATTGATTGTCCCTATGAAAAGCCCAGCTGGAAGACGGTGCCGGGCGCTTGCCCATCGGTGAATTTTGCACAGTTTTGATGTTTTCTTCATGGGACTAGTAACTTTCCCGTGCATGATTTTATTGCTGCAACCAATCAGTGAAATCTTCAGTAAAAACTTCAATCCTGTAAAGATTTAATGAACAAGATCACTATCAAACACACATATCTCGCTGTATCATGAGTATGTTTGGTAGTATGGAGATAGAGAGAATTGAAGAAGGGGTTTGGAGAAGAACAGTTAATGTCTTGGGTTGTTTGGTAAAGAGGAAATTGAAAAAGGGAAAAAAAAAATGGTTGCAAATCTATATATAGCCCACTATTTTTTATTAGGACTCAACGTGAATCGAACCATTAATTTATGGTTAGAGTAAAGGGACTTATAATTAACTAGATTGTCTTCCATTATTTTTCAGTCATTCCAATTTTGAAGAGAAAACAGTTGAGCAAACAAATAGTATACTAGATAACTATTTTGACGATATTCACAGTCCATCTTTATATTTTTCTATGAGGATGTAATTGGACAATAGACAAGTTATGATATTTTCTTTTCTCTTCTACCAAACATTATGAAAGAAAAGTCCCTTTTTTTTTTTTTTTACCTTTTTATTTTCTCCACCAAGGTATTTTGCTTCTTTTGATTTCTATTTTCGTTTAGTATTACGCAATTCGAAATATGTGTTTCGTTTCCAAATACTACCACTTAGATTTCAATATGCCTCTTATGGCAATGAGTATGAATCCACATGAGTTCTTCACTTTTTAAAATAGCAATCCAAAATAACATGTTTATAAATTGTCACTAATCGGGTGAATTTTCTCGTGCTTTCAGCTAACATGTTCCTCATAAGCTTTGGTAATACTATATCATGTATGTAACTCTTTTATATATAGTGTGTTTTAAGATTGGAATGAAACTAGATAGGGTAATGTTTTTGGCCTGGAAGAACAAAAGAAATAATAGTTTTATGAAACTTTTTGAAGTAAATAACATGTTTTGAAAGTATTAGAGTAAATAGCATATTTACTATGTAAATAATTTATTTATTGTATAAATAAGAAATTTTTACACTATAAACAAGAGGTAAATCAATTATTTATACTTTAAATCTATGAAATAAGAATTATTACAATGTAAATAAGAGGTTTAATAAAATTTTCACATCATAAATTTGTTATTTACTACAAATATTTTCAAAACCTGTTATTTATTATAATTAGTCTTAAAAAAGTGATATTTACTTTGATTTCTGCATTGGCCTCCACAAAGCTTGAAACTCTCACCATGTATTATGGAAGAGGAGTGCAAGCAATATTCTTTCCTCGCTCTCTTTTACACTTTCTTCGATTACTGTCTAACACATAGAATCCACTAACATTATATATTACCATTTAAACATGAAATAAGATAATGGAATTTACATATTTGGAGAGAATATAAAAGCAAATGAGAAAGGAAGTGTAATTAGCACTTCTCATAATGATGGGCTTCACTATTTTTCATGCTAGCCCCAAAACATTAATGAACTAGAAAATGCGTATTCAACTCAACAATGCCTAAACATGAGCCTTTCGCGAAGATAGATGTGCGCGACCTCATATTTTTAAGTTGTGCCTCCCCTCATTAAAAAGTGGTGATTTATTATTCCCCATGTTGTGGTTCCCTATTCTAATTTGTCCGAGTAATAAAATTTTGAGACCTCAATTGAATTGAATTACAAGGATCGATATTTTCTTTTTTTCTCTAAAATGATAAGTTAAAATGATGTAGCATCTTTTAAAAGATGAACAGGAAAGGGAATAACAATTCCGAATAATGAATCTTTAGTCTATTTTTAAGCTACTGCAATATTAACGCTAGTGAAAATAAGATGGAACATACATGATCACCTTTTGTAAATGTTTTTTCCTTAAGTTACATGGGAAATAACAGCTTTATTTCAACGCAATCGCAATTTCATAAATTGAGTAGTTTTTCCTCCCTTCACTTAAAAGTTATTTGAAACTTCAATTTTATCTTATCAGTTACAACTGTTAACAGTGTAAAGCTCTCAACAGCTATAGTAAAAAGGCAAAAAGCTTCTACAATATAAAGCTCCCATATGCTACAGTTCTTAAACTTAAAATGTTTCAAACGAAAGCTCGGTAAGAGTTGTATAGATATCATGATCCAAAGCTTGACATATATTCCAGCAACTCCCACAAACATAATACTTGTCAAAAAAAAAAATCCCACAAACATAAACCCTAGCTTTCTAAACCCAACTTCACCCTCCCCCCCAAAAAAAAAAAAAGAAAAGAAGCCCTAGTCAGTATTGTATTTGTTGTAAATAGAGCACAAAAGGTAGAAATTTATGAAGGAACAATTGAAAAACTTGGGCTTTGGGGAGACAAAAATGAATAGTCCCCGCCAAGTGCCTGCTCAAAATTCTGACGCAGAGCCTGTGGAACCTAATCACTTCGACCAGACAAAATTTTGCAAAGCACTAGTGTCTGTGATCCAACTCAATATACGAGACTCAGATAACTTTTTCAAACATTACCTATAGCTCAACATCCACCTTTTTTTTTCCTCTTTTGCCCATTCACTGATAAAAATGCCTTGACAAATTTTGCCAACTCTTGTTTATTGAGACCCTCTCCCACATGTACATATAGATACAATCTATGTTTATAGTCCATTAAAAGCCCTTATGAACTATGCTAGCTAAATAAGGGTTACAATAAGAGAACCATAGTTCTAACTAATATAGTGTTTACTGTTCTAACTTTTTTTTATAGTGTTTTCTCTTATATGCTACAGTATTTTTTGTTTTTGTTTTAACTTATAGTTTCAGTTAAGTTTTCAAAAGTTATTATCATAAAGATAATTGATTATATCTAGTAATTAGGATAATTATGTTGTAATACATATGGATGAAAAAATACTATATTTATACAACATGGTTTCTTAAGTGTTAGATGTATACTTATAAGGTGTTTAACAGGGTGGTTAGAACCATTGGTTAGAACCATTTTTACTGTAATATATGAGAGCTTTCCACTGTAGCTAACATGTGAGAGCTTTATACTGTTCATAGCTGAAAAAATGGTCCAGACCGTGGTCTGAATTGACTTGCCAAACACCCCTCTAGTTAATAGTTGGAAGAGTAGAAACGAATGGTTTGAACTGTAAACAGTATAAAACTCTTACATACTATAGTGAAAAGCTACAGTATAAAGCTCTCACACACTACAATTCTCAAACCCAAACTAATAGTTTAAACTATTCTCTCAAACACCTTATAAATTACCGTAATTTCTTATTATTTGTTTTGTTTTATAGATATAAACCTAATTTTTTTTAATTCAAATCTTTTTTGTTGTAATATTTTCTCTCATAAAAATTTAAGCAAAGTTAAATTTTTGTTTAAAGCTCCTTGGAATGAGCCATTAAATTTATATGATTTTGATTTGATTTAACACATCAAAAACTGTGTTTTCTTGTGGGGTATAGTGGGATTTTTTTTTACTTGCTATATAATCTCTCGTTTGGATATATTTTGTTGGATCTGAAAATTACTTAAGGCCCGTTTGTTTTGGTATTCGAATCATTTTGCTACAGTATTTTCTCTCACAAAATTAAATATTCATTCAAATACTCTACTCAAAGCTATGAACCAAACGGACTCTTAATTTCTAGCTATAGATATTAAGTTTATAAGCTTTATAAGTCTAGAAGCTATAAAGATGAACTTAGCAATAAATTCATATTGTACACAAAAAAGGGTCACCTTTTCATTGGTGTGAAATAAATGATGCTGGGCCAATTGTCCCTTATAATAATTTATATAGGAATGTGCTGGATTGTGAAAGAACAACTTGTCTGGTGAAAACTGAAACTGAAAACACCAACCAATCTAACTACACTTGAGTTTACAAGTTCAAAAACTATAATATTCAATCGGTCAAGAACAGGAACACACAAACCTAAGCACGAGATCTGCTCACTTTGATGGCTTTGAAGACGCTAGATGTATGTATATTATGTGGTGGGTGAGTTCTATATTACCGACAGCCAATCAGAGACAAAATATAGCGCTGCCCTCTGCCAACTTATCTCAAAATTTTTAAGCTTGCACTCTTCAGTTCTAAAAGATTAAATAGGGTTTGTATATAAGTCGCACGAAAGAAAAAAATATGTTATTAAATCTCATATATATATATATATATATATATATATATATTCCGAGAACATGCATATGTATATATATAATTAGAAATTTCATCTATAAAAACAGATAGACAAACCAAGAAGTCAGGATTAGAATTTGTGTTCCTAATATTAATACTAATGTGCAAATTCAAACTACCTAGGACAAAAATTATTGTGCCAATTTAAAGCAAGCCTAATGATAAATTAGAGAGTACTAGCTAGATTTATAGAGGTTCAAATTCAAGACATTCTGTATTAATAACCAACCAACTTTCTCACGAGCTTGAGCAAGACTAGGAAGGTGTGGATGATACTAGACCAAGAATGAATCCAATTAACAGACTAAACATATAAACTACCAAACATCTTTTCGGTTAGAAACAATGTAAAACTCTCACATGCTGCAGTAAAAGCAAAAAGGTTACTGTAGTGTAAAGCTCTCACGTACCATAGTGTTTACAGTTCTAATCAATGGTTTTAACCACCATACCAAACATCCTATAAAGGAGATGGAGAACATTAAGAAGCATTGGAAGAAAGCCAACAAATGAAGCAAGTTTGGTAATCCAATTAAAAATTTTTCATTGATCACATAAAAATGTTTGTTTTCATCCCATCAAGTCTAAGTTAATGCAATATTCCTACATCAACATATGAGATGAACACCAAATCAAACAAATTAAAACAAGTCAGTCAGCTATGAAGTAAAGGGTGTATAATTACCCAGTTCACAAGCTCAAGATCTTCCTCTTCTTTATTGCTTGGTGCTATTGGGCGAGTAACCAAGCTGCGCAGACAGAATATCTGCATCTTCCTCATCTTCTTCATCATCAACACCAAGAATCCCTACTTCCTGATCTTCCAAGCTCTCATTCAACAAGTTTTTCCAAAACCCTTCATCAAGTTCTCTATCTCTATTAATATAAATCCCATGTTCTTCATCATGACCAGTCTCTATTTGTACTTCTTCTTCTGTGTTGTTCTTTTGGTGAATAACAGCGAGTTCATCCAATTCCTCAACATCTTCAAATTCAGCCATGTCAAGGCTATAATCTTGGGGTTCCATTTTCACAAAGATATTCTCAGCTCCTCCACTACTTTGGCCTAAATTACCAATATCTTTATCATCCACTACTACTTGATCAACGATATCGCTTGGCCCTTGCTCGATCGGTCGCCTTCTCTTCTTACAAATCGCCTCCTCCAGCTCCCTCCTTTTGCCTTTCCGTCGGACTAATTGTTGCACAAAGTTGGGGTTTTGCATTGCCCTTGCCAAGAAATTCATCATTTGTTGCTGCTTAAGCTCGGTCCTCTTTAGCCTATCTTCCATTGCTTGGAGGTAAGATCTTGTGTTCTGCTGTTGTTGTCTGAGTTTCACCAATTCCACCATCAGAACCTGCTTGTCGCGCCTTAACCGGTCGACTTCTCCGTCCAACCCAAACCGTCCAACTTCGACACAAGCCGGGTCTAAATTAGCTTGCTGTGAAGAAGACTCAGGTTGAGATGATTTCCTCCT
Source organism: Artocarpus hirsutus (assembly GCA_946598075.1). Classification (NCBI taxonomy): domain Eukaryota; kingdom Viridiplantae; phylum Streptophyta; class Magnoliopsida; order Rosales; family Moraceae; genus Artocarpus; species Artocarpus hirsutus. Next base: position 56,718 of record CAMOHE010054252.1, on the reverse strand, counting down.
CCAAATGTTCTTTAGGAGATGCTTTTGTCCTCTCAGAAACCCCTCATTAGCAAACTCCCACCTATCCGGATCAACTTTTCTAAATCCCTACATTAATCCCAATCGCTTCTAATTCATTATATATATCGTTAAACCCACCATATGAACAGTATCAAGCTAAATAATACTCTAGAAATACAGCATAAAATAAAGCTTAAACCATTTAAATTTGTGAAAATGAGTTGATTTAGGCACTTTCTTTTTCAAGCCATTTAACATACAAATTGTGCACATAATATTCAAACTAATTTACACATTAAACCAAAAGATGAAAATAAAGAGAGACAAATAAGGGAAAGAAAAGGATTCATCTCTCCTATATATAACATAAAATAAAGCTCAAATTAGCATTTAAATAGTTAAAATTCTTGCCATAATGAGGCAGCACAAGAGAAGCAAAGACCCACTAATTATAGGTGACAAATAGTGCTTTTTTTCATTTTTATTGAGGCCAATAATATTAGACAAAAAAAAAAGGTCCACGTACAGGCAACCCATTACAAAAAATAGGAAAAAAGGAGCCCAGTTAAATTATCTAGGAAAAAAGAAAAAAAGAAAGCTGGATTTCTCCATAAGCATTGAATGGACAAACACTATAAACATCACATCAAAAGATCTGGAGCCCACATATAGATTTTGTTCAGAGACTATACATCACAATATACTTAAAACCAAACAAAACTTGGAGAGTAATATCTCAATATTCTTGAACAATAATGCATATATATATATATATATATATATGTATACACCAAGTAAACATGAAATATAGAGTAAAAGAGGGTATAGAAATTGTACTGACATAAGTATTGAGCTGCCTAACAAAGCTTGAGAAATTGTTGTGCTTGAAATATCTGGGAAGAAGACTCATGGCGAAGTTCTGGGGATCCCAAACGACAAAGCTGTTGTTCCCTCTGCTCCAAGAAACGACATGATTGGTGGCCGGATCTTCAACAATCTCATATGTCTTCGTCAGAAATGGCGGAGGACCCACGTCGTGTAGCCCCTCCATTGGCTGAGGAGCTGCAATTCCCGGAAACTCCTCCTTCGCTCTCACAAACTGAGGCTTCATAGTAATTTTCTGGACAACTGATCAATCTTGAGATTCTTGTATATATATATATATATATATATATATATGATATTTGTGTGTGACTATCTAATATAGACAAGATTTTGTAGATGGGAAAGATTTTTGGGCCAACTGGGTACGGGGGGTTTGAGAGAAAAACCAAGTTGAAATTATTGAACTTTTTAACAAAATACGAGTTCAATGGTACCAAAAAGTAGACATGGAAATGGGAGATATTTGGGCACTATTCTTTGGTCACAAAATGAACGAAATCGTTATAAGAAAAATAAAAGAAGAAGTAAAGAAATTAGTCTATGTTTTGATAAAGCAGAAAAACTTTTATGTATGATTGCAACATTTCTAGGCTATAGAGAAAGAGAATAGGGAGAGTTTTGGAGTTTTTTTTCTTTTTTTTGAGAAATTTGGACAGGATTATTAGGAGGTGAAAGATAGTGGGGAGAGAAGACGAGAAGAAGCAGAAAAAGAATGTGAGAGGAGGCTTTCAATGATTAATAAATAACTGAAATGTTTATCTTTTTTTTTTTTTTTTTTTTTTTTTTTGCTCTCTCTCTTTTTTATTTTTTATTTTTGTTTTCCTTTTCTGTAAGACGTGATTGGGTGGGGAAGGTCGGTGTGCGAAATTGGGTGTAGATATTTTTCTCTCACCCCAATGCTTTCTCCTTTGGGAAGGCCATGTGGCACCTTTTCTTTTGTTCTTTCCACAGTCAAACAAAGGTCCGAAATGTAGGAAGAAAGACTTCTCGAGTTTTTTATTTGAGGGGAAAGATAGTAGGGGTTATTTCTATTTTTTATCCAAAGGAATTAGTCTCATTTTGATTATTACGTTTTAAATAAAAGCCCCCAAATTTCAAACTTCAAGATGTGACAAAACCCTTTTTTTTTAAAAGATTTAATCTTTGACAATAAATTTGCATAGGAGACACATGTGACATATATATATATATATATATAACAAGTTATTGAAAACAAAGCTGAGTAAATTATTTGTGTTTATGACTAATATTAACACCGTTTATCGAAATTTTGAAACTTGTGAGGTTTTTTTAAATCTAATCTATTTAGAAGGTGATGAAAATTGTTGATTAGAATCATTTTTATTGTAACATATGAGAGCTTTACACTGTAGCAAATTTTTTTTATTGTTATTGTAACATGTGAAAGCTTTTTACTGTTTATAATTGAATTTATAGTGGGAACCATGGTTTCCACCACTATACCAAACATGAGATAAAATCTCTCTTTTTTGTAGATGAAAGAGGAGCTTTTTAGAACTTGGTGCATATTATGTGCATCATGCATGTACATATCATCGAAAATTTAACATTTAGGAAACAAAACGATTATTGGCATTATAGATTGAAACTTATTTAGAATGTCATATGTCAAAGTGGGACGATCATAATTGAGCTATTTATGTTTTATGCCACGTTAATTAATTTGTACTACATTTAAAAAAATTATCTAATTAAATAACACAAACAAAGATGGCAATTAAATTAAAAAGATTAATATATTTTTAGTGGCAATTAAAAAACTATCTTAGTTTTATAGAATTTAATTTGTGCTTTTAGGGTGGCATTATATTTTTTGCAATTATTATTTTAGTGGTATAAATTAATCTAAACTTATTTTTGTGGTATGTATAAAAAGCCCATAACAATTCTCTAGGGGCTAAAAATAAAAACAAAAGTTTCTAGTTTTATTTCTAACATTCGAAAAACATGTTCCTAGCATTTAGATCTAGATAACATTTGTCTCTCTAAGCAAAAAAAAAAAAAAAAATCATCTTTATTTTTATTTTTATTTTTTTTTGCTAAAGAATTCATAATAGAGTTTTTGTGATCTGGTTTAAACCACTATAACAATGATCATGAAAAATTCTGAATTACTGTAATCAAATTTGAATGCTTAAGTTACATTCTTTAAGGCTACAAATTTTCCATTTTACCTCATTGACGATGCCTCCGATAATGAAAATTATTGAATGTGAAGGTTTTTTTTTTTTTTTTAAAAGAAAGTTAAAAGTCTTTGTATTGAGATTTCAAATCTAATATCAACATATATACACGATCAGGTAAAAAAAAAAAAAACAACATAAACAATATGTGAGTTATTGTTATTTTATTGGTGTAAGTGTTTAAAAAGTGTCACGTCGATTGATATTAAAATATAATTCATCGATAAAATATAGCTCCCGGTGTCAAAAACAATCAGAATTAGAATTTAAGATCTTCTTAACATAATTCTAGCCGGTAAAAATAGTCTTATACAATTTAAACATCAATCATTCACAAAATTTCACTAAATCTACTTATCTTTGTTAGTTTTAATCATTATCTACACATCTATAAAAGAAACAAGTCCACTTTTTTTTGCACTTTATATACTGTCACTTGTCACTACTTTCTCCTCGTTTTCTCCTTCTTTTTTTTTTTTCTTTTTCTTTAATTTTACTTCTTTAAAAAAGTATTTCCTTAATATTTTTCTTTCAAAAATCTTTTTATTCACATACATATATAAAAATGCCATCAATACTTCTTTGTCTCTCCCCTTTATTTGCCATGTGGTTCTCTTTTTTCACTTATTTTTCTTTCCTTCATCATCTTTTTCTTTATCAATTTTCTTCCTTTTTTTTTTGCAGGAATTTGAAAAAAAGGCCGTCGAAAAAATTTAATTAAAGAAATGACCTCCTTTTTTTACACCAAAAATTAAACTTTTTGGACAGGAAAAATGTTTCAGTTTTTTGGAAAAAAAACCTCAATAAGATGAAGAAAAAAACCTGGAGCAAGAAAAGAACCTCAATAGGATGAAAAAAAATGGAGCAGTTTTTCTGCGCAAAAGGCTTGATTTTTAGTGCAAAAAAAAAAAATTATTTACCAAAAAAATTTTTTCCTTAAAGTCATATATCCAAATGCCTCTTTTTTTTTTTTTTTTTTCTGTAAGTTTCACACTATTTCTCTCTTTATTCCTATGACCTTAAATATATATGTTAAATTGTATTCGCATGTTTATTATGAATTATCATACTTAAAAATTCAACAATTAGAATATAAACACGCGTGGTATGTTTTTCGGACTAGCAATGCATAAAAATACCGATACAAAATCGTTTTGGAGTCTCAAAGAATGCAAGAGAATAGACTAAAGAACACATCCATTTAAAAATAATAATAAACTATTGTGAGAATGATCTAGAGCGAGGGCTTTTTTGTTTTTGTTTTTTTTTTTTTTTTTTTAGTTTCCATATCTAGTGCTCGAATTGGGAATGGTGGAAGGTTCTGGAACATCTATATACGAAGTTTGAAGGAGTGGTGTTAAATGTATGGTGCCTGCTGTGGAACCCAATGTAGCTGTAAGATTGGAAAACAAATTTGGTGATGGAGCATCACTATTGGTGAGTGAATTTTTTTCACCTATTTATCTTTTCAAGTTATTGTAAATTTCTTTTTCTTTTTAACTCAACCTTCTTTATCTTTTTTTTTTTTGGGTCCCCACTTCTTTTCATTACGATTTTTTTTTTCTGGAACTCCAATTTTAATACAATGACATCACCTAAGTTGAGAGCACTGTCTTGCTAGAGTAAAGCCTAAAATATTTGTGACATGTAAATATCTTTGATGCTGAAGAATATTTTAATATGCGAATCACATCTGTATGGGATTATAATATTATGATACCATGTCGTGGAGTTATGGAAGTCACATATTTTGCCCTTTTATTGAATGTGTAAGTTAGCTAACCCACTCTGTGGCCCATTTAGTTTATACGTTTAAACATAAATTTAAATTTAAAAAATTATATTAAATAACATACTTTTTAATCTTAATGTAAGTAAATAAATATTTTTAAAAATATTAAAATATATAATATTTTTGTAATTTTTGTTCTTTTTAAATACTGAAATTCTCAATTTTAGTCCCATTTTTTCATCTTCAAAAAAAAAAAAAAAAAGAGAGAGAGATCTTATTTCTTTCTCCGCTCCCTTCTCTATTCTCTTCTTTTCTCTCCAGCCCTAGCAGCAACTCTGTTGACACTACTATCCCCGCGCAACTTCGATTGGTGTTTCCCTCAGCAACAACACCTCCCTCTGCAACTCCAGTGCTACCCTTCATGAGACCTCGCGTGATCCAACGGCCTCATGTGACTATGGCGGTTGCTCTTTGTGTGACTTTAGTAATGAATCTTCTTCCTCCATCAACTTCGATGATGAGGACTGCTCTAGATGACGCTGTTGTTCCTCAACAACTGTGGCTTTACTATTTCTTGACAACTATAACTTGTAATATTTTCGGAGGAGTTTGAGTCTCGCGCTCGTTGTTCGATTTCGAGCTCGCCATCGACGTTCGTCGTTCATGTCCGACCTCGCGTTAACCATTTGTCCTTCAAGTTCTTCTCCCAACGATGGTGACAAACATTCAGATCGCATTTGAACATGAGCAGCGACAGCTGAAGTCCAGCAACAGAAGATGGCGATTGAGATCTCTCCTTGACATCGTCTTCTTCGGCACAAGTGATGGTGACATTGATGACGACGACGAATGAGATCGGAGGCATTCAGCCTCCTTCAATAAGCGTCTCAAGTTGACGAAGATAGCGGTGTCTACGAGGCGAGGTTGGGTGCGATGGGAGTACTCTAGGAGAGAGGAGCTGCTGGGAAAGAGAGAAGGAGGGGTGGCTAGGTTTTGAAATGGGGTATTTTAGACATTATGTTGATTAATTAATACAAATCTAAAATTAATTGGGCTATTTACTACATATTAAAAATTTTTGGTCTATTTATTTTTATTCTTAATTAATGGCTCTCATTCTTTCGTTCTCCCTTTAAATTTTTATAGGAGAAAAACCTTATCAATTGGTACTAACATTTGACTTAAAAACCTTATAAGCAAAAAGGCCTTAGGTTTAAGTGTTGGGGAAGGCGAAGAAATCCCTTAGGGCCATAAGGTGCCCAAAGGGGACACTACAACAAAAACATAATTACAGCTCACCTTTAACCAAAAATAAATTTAGCTAAACATAATTGAAAATAATAACAAAAATATAAAAACTAACAACATTTACAACTACAAAAATTAACGGTATTTGAAGAATAGTGATGGTCTTTAAGAATTCGATATAAAAACCTCCTTAAATTCCTACTATTTTTTTTTTTGTTTCTTTGTATTTTTCTTTTAAAATTTTAAGTGTTTATCTACTTTTTAAATAAAAAATTAATTAAAAAGTGATAATTTAAACTAAAGAAATGCTACCTTTTTATAGGCGAACGTCTGATACTTTTTAGAATTTTTACAAATAGAAGTAAACGAGGCCACCGTAATATTGACAGAGTGGTTGAATGATTCAACTGCAATCTTGCAATTGAAGGAGCAGTTGAATGTAATTCAGCCGAATTCAGCATCTCAAGATCATATATATATATATATATATATATATATTCCTTTTCTTCCTTTCGCTGGCAACTCTTCGGAATGCAAGCGTGGGTTTGTGATTCGATACTTGGTGGCTCATGGGAGGACAAGAAGCTTCCATCTTGGCCATTAATTGCGTGGAATTTGGACTGGATGGACACCTAGATTAATGGGTCAACAAAGCTTGATCTGGAGCCGTTGCATTTGTCTTCGTGGGCACAAGGAACAGACAAGATTGCAAGATTAGCTGAGTTTGGCTTCAGCAGATCAGGTGCATCCCTGCACAGCCCAGGTAGAGGGGCCCACTCCTGTCATGGCTCAGCTCCAGCTCTAGGCACACAGGGAGAGGGGCTCGGCTCGGCTTCTACGGCGGCTCAGCTTCATTTTTTTCAGCTCAAAAGCAGCTACCCACATCTTCTAGAATTTAATTCTTTTTCCCCAATTGTTCTTTTCTTTCATTTCTTTTTTCCATTTCTGCCCCAATGCCAATGTTTCTTGCAAATAGACCTAAAGAATAATTATTTTTCAAAACAAAAATTACTAAAAATAAGTAATTATTGTTAAACACACTTTTAACACAAAACTAAATTAACAACCAAGAACACACCTTAAACTAAAAATCAAAAATAAAAAATCAAAATAAAGCTTTATTAAGCTTATGAAATTGAAACATATGTTACAAAAATAAAGTAACTAATACTTAAAAATAGTTCTAAAAATTACCATAAAAATAATTAAACGATAAAAACATGAAATTGAACATATTTCACTAAAATGCTAGAAACATGCAAAATTGTTTAATTGGAGGTTTTAATAACAAATAAAGTGTTAATTAAATTATTTCAAACTCATGAACACGTACATTTTTACGTGTTTTCACAAAGACAAATCTTTATTACTGCTTTAACAGTTGAAGACCTACTTGACAAAATACAAATCATTCATTTGGAGTTTGAAATTGCAATATCCAAGCTTGATTGAAAGAAAGAAAGTAAGAAGTGACCATTGGATTTGAACCTCCATGGGTCATCTTTTGGCTTTACCCACAGCATGTTTGTCTGTATTTCTTGTGTCTTGAATAACCACTATTCTCCGCATCTTGTATTTTTTTGTGACATACTATTGTTAAAAACCTTTAAATTTATTGACTCTAATGTCTAGATGACTGATATTACGGAGTAACTAGTACTCTCGAAACATATCCTGTTTAAGATCCGATCTTTTCTTTGTCGTTGCTTCTATAATCTCCATGCATACATGGTTAGGATAGATAATTATACAGAGTATTTTGTACTCTCAAAACATATCCATATCCTGTCTATAAACTCTCTATGTATTATTTTAATACACGTTTTTAATATAAATACTTACATTGTTTATTTTATTATTATTATTATTATTATTATTATTATAACATCCCTAATCTAATTATATACCATGGTTTAAAAACAATAAAGGACAGAAAAATGACATAATCAGCATATGCATTTCTCTTTATATGTGTAAGAACAATCTTGATAAAAAAAATCGCCCAGCTCAAAATCTTGGCCCCGTCACCGCATCCTATCAATATCACTTCTTTTTAGGTGGCAAGTTTGGATTTTTTTTCTTTTTTTTTTTTTTTTTTGTGTGATATCAAATAGATTCACCCTTCAAAACGAGATAGATAGTAGAAAGTGTCGCATATTCATTTGAGCATAAATATATTGCAAAAGATTACAACCTTTCGTGAAGAATTAATCCTATATATTGTAACTCTATATTAAGGTGTACTAAAGTGTAACACAATACCCCTAAAACAATGTAACACAATATTTACACTTTCACAAAATAACGGTCTTTCCCAATCAATATTTACAAAATGAAAGAATCTATTTGGTTCGTAGATTCAAATTAATGTGGTTTTAATTAGGTGGTTTTGAACTTTTATTGTTTAAACTGCAATCGAAACTATTCATTGAAAGTTTAATGAGATGAACATGAAATAAAACATCACATCATGAAATAAGTGATTGAATAGTGTAAGAATTGTGAGAAAATTGGAATTGGAACCATTGTGTGAATAGGTTTCAAGCCATGTAAATGTCTCCAAAACTGACTTTGGATAGTTTTAAAAAATCGTATTAGGATTTAAAACTACGTCAACCAATGTCCATCTAAACGTGAGTTTAAATTATGCTTATGAATTCAAATTGCACGAACCCCATACTAAATGCCCCATAAATACATTTTAATTTTTATGAATGATGTTTCATGACTCTTAATTATATTAACTCAACACGAATGTGGTATTTTAAATCTAAAATTTAAATCATGGAGTGAGCTATAAAGATCTCTTTTTTATTATTTTTTGCAACAAGGCTCAAAATCAATCTTATTCGTTGGGATTTTAATGGCTTTTATGATTTATCAAGAAACAATTGACAGTTTTTCTTCTGGAGATGTTAGATTGTATTGTAGTTCCATGAAAAAAAAAATGTCATTTCTACCGTGTCAGCCTGAGGCACAAAATCTCGCATGGAATATAGCCTTGGAATCTTTACTCAAACAGGAAACTGAAAATAAAAGTATCCATTTAAAAAGAAAATAAGTATTTATGTCAGAAAAACAAAACCAAGTGTGTCCATGCAAGCTTATCATGGTTCGTTGAACTTCAAGAACCCAAAAAAAATCTATCTTATTTTTAATTGGGTAATTTCTTTAATGTAGACTAAAATTAAGTTTATATAAAAAAAAATTGGGTGTGTTTGACTTATTCTAGTTATATAAAATATAAAACTCTCACATTTTACAGTATAAAGTAAAAATAAGTTACAATAAAATTATTTTAATTTTTAGTTTTAATTATATTGCTAAGCATACTTTTTATTTATATCTAACGGTTTAAAAATATATACCATTAGCAGAAGAAAAAGCTCTTTTAATTTTGAATGCCAATTTTTTGGTAGAACTTTTTAATGTCAATTAATTAAACATTAATAATTGCTCATTGGCACAAGGCATAAAAAGAGCATCAAAATATAGGATATTTGCTGCCCTTTTGAAAACTGCAAAAGCCAAAAATATGAGGACACGTGTAAGAACAAAAAAGAAACAACACACACAAAAAAAAATAAACTCAAAGAGGGTCTTCCTGTATGTTTGAAATCATCAAAATTCAAATCATCCACAGAACCAATGAATTTGCAAGGGGGGAGACAAAAAAGAATAAGTGATTATGATAACCAAGAAAGACGGATAAACAAACAAACAAAGAAAATATTATTATTTTAATAAAGGAGTTTCCTTTTGGAGGGGTGTAGAACCGCACCTAATATGCCCGACAGAAGTATTGATCAAAAAGCAACCACCAATGGGATTTAAAAGCGTGGCATGGGTCCAAATCTAACTTTAGGGGAGAGACTTTGATTATATTTGTTTAATAAAACAAATTGTTAAATACCGGTGCTTTTTGATGCAAATTATTGCAGTACGGACCAGTCAATTCATAATTGCGGTAAGGATTACCCCAAATTGTGACCCCATCCTTTCAATAAAAAAAAAAGAAGGAAAATGTGACTTTATAGTTAATTTAATCCCCCAAAGTGTGACTAGCAGCTTCCAACCAAGGAACACTCAGGAAGCTGTGACTGTTGAGACTGTTGGCATGCAGTTTTTCTTCTTAAAAAAATATTTGCGAGGGGCAGTTAAAAATTATGCTTAATTTTATAAGGTGTTTGGCTGATGATAAAAATCATAAGTAGAAATTATTTTTATTGTAACATGTAAAAATTTTATATTATAGCATGTAAAAACTTTACACTGTTTATAACTGAATTTGTGGTTCACTCACCTTTAGCCAAACACCTTCTAATACTTTTAACCTCAAGAAATATCAACGATCTCATTTTGACTCTTAAATTTTCAACTAACACTAATGGTCCTCGAACTTTCTAAATGTCATGCTAACAGTACCAATGCAACATACTAAAAACTGAGGTGAAGCACATGTGATTCAGTTTAGACACATGCTTAAATCAAACTATAAAAAAAAATTACTAGATCACTCTTTATTAATAAATCACGTGAACCTCACGTCATAAAATCAGTCAAAATTTTAACTTTTTTGTTATAGAGGTACCATATGTGTAACATTTAGATCGGTGTCTGTTAGTATGTCAGTTGAAGGTTAGGAATAAAAATGAGACATTTGTTATTTCTTGGAGACTAAAAGCAAAATTAGCCTTAAAAAATTAGGAACTTTTACCACATAAATTGTCCTTTTAACTATTAGTAGAAACTATTATTGAAAATTTAATTTTAAACCGTATGATTTATGATTAAGAATAATTTTGTATTGTGTGCTGTAAATTTTAATATCAATACTAACAAATTCAACGGTTGAAAAATTAATCCAACAACTAAATAACAATATCAATAGTAACACAGAACAGTCCTTACTTTGAAAGTTTTTAATAAAAAAATGACTGAGAAGAATAATTTGAGCCCTTAGAATCATATAAATTTAAAAATGCATAATAATTTAAAGAAATTTGATGAAAATCCTAGTTAAAATCTGCACTACACTGATAAAATATATTTAGTACCTTGCCACATAATTAAGTAATTGTCGTTAGTTTATTATATTTCTGATCACATTCGTTTTTACGGTGTTGTTGGCTAGTCACAGAGGTGCTCTACGAAATTAAAGGATTTTATGCCCTTCTTTGCATATTAAAAATAGAGAATTAGTGTTGTCTTATTGGACTCAACCTTGGCAAAACCTCTAGAGTCCACCAGCATATGCTCTATAGACCCATTTAGTATAGTTTAGGCTTTTAATTTAATAGGAATTTTCATAAATATCTTTTTAACATTTATTTTTTATAAATACGACACCGTATATTTATAATATAACTTAACACATATGAATAACAGTATTACATAACGTTTTTTAAGTATGATAAGAATAAATACAATTTTTAAAAGTATTGCATAACATGTAATTTTGTCTTACTTTTAAGCAATAGAAGAAAAAAAGCATAAATTTTGATAATGTATAGAAAAGTATTTCTTTTTTTTATAATTTCAGAAAAGCTTTTGAACCTATTTGGTTAAATAAGTTAAAAGCACTTATTGGTCTTAAAAGTAACGTAATTCAAAAACACGAATGGAATCATTAATTTATTATTCTTAAATAAAAGATTAAAAATATAAACAAGAAACGCTTTCCATAAGCACCGGCCAGAAGCTGATTGCAAATGGCTATTAAATAGACTCGAAAATGCTTATAAGCCAAAAACAGCTTTAAAAAAACCCACTCCAAACAGGCCTTATGAATATCTATAAACACAAATTCGAGTCTACCAGCACAAAGTAAGCAGAAAGACAAGACTTTTGTGCGCAGCATGACTCAAACCTAAGATTTGAAGACTTCAAGCACGACATCCTTCACGTCATGCCTTAATTTTATTTCCTTTTGTATGCAAATGGATGCACTACTTCCCGTAATGTATTATAGTTTGCTAATTGAATTAATATCCAACCACACTCAAGTTGCAAGAAGCAGTCTTCGTAATGAAGCACCAAAACCATTAACTATGAATAAGTCAAGGGTACCCCACATAGACCAAATATGGATATCTTACATTAATTTCAACACATTATTGTTGCCAGATATGTAGGGCATGCTACAGAAACACGAACAAGCACCAAAAATAAGCCAAAAACCCCATACAAGCATTATCAGACCAGTATGGATATTATATCAAAGACGGATTTCATGCTGCAGCATTAATAGCATCACCAACTTCTTTTTGCACAAAAGCTTTAAGATACTCCTTCCTGCAAAGTAGATAGTAGATACTTTTATGAGGTTCAGGAAACAAAGTTGAACAACAACCGGTTGATAACACGCACACAAGTTGGGATGCTCAGAACAAGAGGAAAGCAAAGAGCCATACCTTGCGGGAAGATGGTCATGGGGACGGTTGAATGGAGTCCAAACTGGGTCCCCAACGAAAAGCCGCATTGCCTGCAGAATGCATTTTGTGATCCTTTAGTACACACTTAAGGAATTTGGTAACAACTAATCTAACTTTTAAAATAGGGGCGCTTGTGTCACAAAGATGCCCCACATGGTAAATGGATTTGAATTATATTAATTTGGACTATTTTGATTTGAGTTGCGCGATTTAAATTAATCGATTTGAATTGTTATCCGAATTAACGTTTGGATGTGCATTTAAAGTTTTAATTTGAATATAGAATAAAATTGGAATTTGTGTTTGGAGAAATAGTGAAATAAGTTTTTGTTTTATTAACAAATCTAATAAAAATTTAATGTTCATGATCCTAAAAAAGATGCAATATAGATAATAATTTATTCCTCTTTTCATTAAGAACGCAATAAAAAAAGAATCATCTCAATTGGATATTAAATGAAGAAGTTATGATTTTTTTCTCTCAAATATAGGAGAGAGAATTTCAGTTTTTATTGTAGCAAACATATCTAAGTCTCAAGTTTAGGGGGGGTTAGAACTCTGAAAACTTAAATTTAAAAGGCCCGTTTGATTTAAATTTTGGAGGAAACAAACACCTATCAAAGGATTCTAACGACTTGAATCCAAAAAGTTCACTAGAATACACAAAATAAATAGACCGAAAATCTACTTAAAAAATTTGACTCAAATATTACAAAAGCCATTGTGGACGAAAGAGCTTTCTAACCTATTGGTGATTCCAAATCTAAAACGATAGATCTTCCTAACTTGAACAAATTATCATTCCTTTTTAAAAGAGCTCATTGCTACTTCATGCTCAATTTTCATTTTCTGTATCTATTTTCATCTCTCCCTTTTTTTTTTTTCCAGATTCACGGGATAGACAACCGGAGGTAACCCTTTATGTTACGTGTAGTCCCTTACCACCTTGATGGAGGGAGTTGATCCTAGGTCCTTAGATTCTACTCTGATTTTATCAACTCAACTAACAAGCACCTTCCATGTTGCACTAAAGGTCTTTTTTTTTTTTTAATACAAGAAACAAGGTTGTATTAATGACCAAAACTGAACAAGCACAAAAAGAAATATATTGCTCTTAAGTTTTAGAGATAATATGTAACAATATGACCAATATTATCCCAAATGAGAGAAGAAACAGAAAAAGTTCCCAAGTTGTACATTATCATGCATATACCTTTTGGAATATTATATGGGTGTGCAGAACATATATGAAAGCATGAAACAATCATTTGTCCACTCATGCAACACAAAAATACCTTGATATAGTTGTCAGTGTCCAGAGTAAAACGGTGATAAATTCCAGCAGGCAAAACAATCATTCCTCCTTTCTTCACCCAGACACGAATCCAGCGGTCTTCATGATCTCTTACATCAAAATAACCTTTGAACAAAAGGCAAACAATCAACCATTTGAAGTAACTGGTGAATGAAGAAGTAACAATCAAAGTGAAGAACGACGAATCATACCACTTCCAGCCACAGCGTAGCGGATCTCCTCATCAGTGTGGAGATGTTCTTCAAAAAAGTTCTTGATCTTCTCTTCATAGTTTGGCAGCTTCTCAGGGCAAACCTCACAGAAATCCTATAAAGCAAAATGGACCATCTAATCAAATTCATGAAGAAAGCCTGTATAGAAACTATAACACACTGAAAATACTCGGCCATCAAAGTTAGATCTCAACTTCTTCTGAAATGAGCAAAGAGAAAGAGAGATGGTGACACATTGCATAACTCTGCTACCATACCAAAATCTCAACTTTTTTTTTAATTTTAATTTTCTTCTTTAAAAAGACATTTCAAGTTGTGTGTTTAGGCTTTACCAAATTCACATAAAAATTCTAAGATCTTCTTTCACATAACATTTTCGCATGTTAATTTTCTTCATTCTATTAAAAAACCATAAAAGGGGGAGAGAGGAAAAAAATTATAACAAATAAGTGTTTTGTAACCTGACCACAGGAAAGATAAACTAGAAAACTTAGTTTTACCCCATCTCTCAAAGCAAAAAATAAAAATAAAACTAAGCTAAAAAGTGTCTGCGTTGGTCTAACAAACCATGTAGGAGTATCCACGCTCCTCACGAATCTTCTTCAACTCAGGATCTGCTTCATAGTTATCAGCATCCAGTCTCCAGCTCAGCACTCCAAGTTCTGAAGAAACATTAAGGTTATTGCTCCAAAAAATGGAAAAAAAATAATAATAACACCTTCGATAAGCAGGATATTGTGAAAAGATGCTCACCATCCAATTGGTCCAAAGATAGAAATTCCTTGGGGTCTCGATGATGAGGAAGTCTTTGGTCTTCATCACTGTCATCCATGTACCATGCTTGAATGACTTCCTCTCTGGGATCCTGTAGACATTGAAAGCATGGGCAGCAAAACAAAATTATAACCAGCCTAAAGACAGCTAACTTGAAATACACAGGCACAACCAATATGGGCAAGAATTGAACCGCGTGTTCAAGTGTTAAAACATTTGATCATAAAAAACAACTAAATTTGATAATGGGTTATTAATACCAATAAACCTTAAACTTTTGTGTCTCTCCCACTTTGCCCCTTGAACTTTATAAATCACCATTTTTCCCTACGAACTTTCAAAGCTCCTCACTTGACCCCTCGAACTTCCTATTTAAAGTAAAAGTTAGGGGGCAAAGTGAGAAGTTATAAAAGTTCAAAGAGCAAAGTTGTGATTTTTAAAATCCAAGGGGCAAAATGGAGGAGACTCCAAAGTCCAGGGATGTTAATAACCCTTTGATAATTTAAGGTAGAAATAAAGCACCTATGATCTTTGCCACATTGACACATCCTCCTTTCTCAAGTACTAACCACAAATTGTCTCCGTTACGTTTAAAAAAAAAAAAAAAAGCTCACATTTGGCTGGCAATTAAAATAAATTAAACCAGAACATGAAAATCCAATCCATGTCAAGATCAAGTATTCTATGTTTGCATATGTTCATGTATATTTGTTCTGGTATCGGCTCGTAGGAATCGTAAATTTCCAGTTACAATTGAAACTACAATCACTTTAAACTACAAATCATACTTCTACAAACAACAAAATCATAGAAACGACAAATTCACGCCTTGGAAAAAGCTCCAACGGAATAGACGAACAAGAAAATATTATTAACAGGCAAGAGCCTTATCTTTCACATGCAATAATCTAGGAAACCGTATGAAACTTTCTCGAGAAAATTCGGTTTCAAATATAATTTCTCGAGAAACAAACGGAGAGACAGAAGAAAATTGTAAGCTTACCTTCTCAGGGGCAACCATGGCTATGGAGCTCGCAAATATGGGGTTTGGGCTTTAGGACTTTCAATGGCTTTGAAAATACGCGTGCTGATGGATTGATTGAGATTAAAAATCTCCACTTTCTAAACTCCTCTTGCTTTTATAGTTGTTGAAATTACGAAAAGACGAAATTGTCCGTCCTATGTTAAAGGAATTAACGATATTGGACATGTCCAGGTTCATTAAATGCTTAAGAAGGGTTGCTTACCTGCGGACTTCGCCGCAGGGCATTTTTGTCATTATGTGAAGTCGTTAGTTTTTCGTTTTGTTGAATGGGAATTGTTTTTCCCTTCGAAAATTTGAGGAGAACAATTCTGACTTAATAATTGTTCTTTGAAGGTCTGATTTTCGTATTTATCATCTTTACGAATTCTGTGTGCTCTATGCTCATGGGTCGTTTGGTACTATCAAACATGTAAGAATTTATATTATAATAATTTTATGCTCTTTATTATAATTGTTGATTGTTTTATACTATAGTTAATAAAAATTAATTAGTTGAAACTAAAGTATCATATAAAAACTTGTTAATCAGAAAAATATAAAGAGTGAGTTTTTAAAAAACTTGTTAATTAGAAAAATGTAGAGGGTGAGTTTTTAAAAAACTTTGATAAGACTTGTCTCTTATTTAAACATGTTTTGTTTCACTTCTTGTGTGAAAAACATATTAATTTAGCCATACAAACAATAGTAAATTAAAAAAACTTGTTAAAACTTATTACTTATTTTTTAAGCACCCGATTATTTCATTTTTTATGTGAAAAATACACCAATTTAGCATCACTGATCTACATTATTTAAATGTTTTACAACATCAGTCATGCTTTTATTACACAGTATATACTTAACAACTTAAACCAAAACCATACTTGTTTTCTATTATACAACAAAATCTTCTTTTAAAACATCAATGAAATTAGGCCACAATGGTATCCATAACCCATTCCTCGTATATTGTCCATGCGCTTTGTCCAATTTATCATTTCTTATTCCAGCCTTTTAACGGGATTCCCTATAGCATGAGAGAACTGATTGAGCTTTCGATTAACAAGTTCTAAAATGTCTCACAAAACATTTTAGACATATTCAAACATCTTTATAATGCATGATTCCATTTATGCTTTTTTATAAATTTTGTTTTATTTTACTTTATCTTCTACTATGAGCCCTAAGTGTACGTACCATATGCACAAGACTATCGAACAATGAGGCTATAATCTTAACTTAGCTAAACTTGATCCTCCCCTCGGATAGGATCGACACCTTTCTCGTCCACTCTTTAGGTCTAAAGGCTTAAACTTTTAACTTTAAACACCTCACATCAAGGAGGCTGGTACGATACTTCTTAATCTTTTCTCTCAAGTTCAGATTACCAACTATAGAATCTTAGTGAATATGTTTTATGTCATGACTTGACATTAACTTAATAACATAGCATACATGCATCATTTCTTGATAGGCATATCAAATGCAAACATTTTTAATCAACCATCAAGCATTAACAATCACAACCTTATGCCATAGGTGAGAGTAGAACTTACTTGGTCCTCACGCTAACGTTTCAAGTAAAACTTTCACTTTATGAGATGTGAGCTAGCTCTATGTCCTGTTAGAGCGATGTTCAATCGTTAGCTAATGCATTAACTACTTTATGCTTTTAATTTCGACAAATTATTGTCAAATTTTACATCAGTTTTTCATTTATCGTAGCATAAAACATTTTTCGCTGATAGGGTTCGAGGCTCGTTTTTGAATTGTTTCTATAGTTCTCTAGTTGAATTTCATAACTTTTCATGTGGTCTATTATGAATCTCTTTTTTATAGCCATAATAGTTTTAAAAGATACTACAACTTTTTTTGTCTAAACTCTTTTGAAAAAAAAAACATTTTTGAAAATGTTTTAAACTAATTCCTAAAATAGCTGATTTGAAAATCATTGTTTTATTACTTGATTCTTTTGGATGTTATAAAAAGTTTCTTCATGAAAGTTGCGTGTCTCAATGTTTCCAACAAAACTCATGTTAAGCTTAACATCTAATTCAGCCTCTAAACATCTCAAAAACACAAATTTTTAAAATCCATTGTTCTTTTTGTTACAACAAAAAGTGCAATAGCTTAACTCATTTATTTTTGCTAGTTTATGTTTTAACTTTGATATTTTTGGCATGTCCTCAAACATATGAAGCTAAACTAGCCACATCACATAGTTTTACTTTTTTCTCATAATCCATAACATTTGTCAAACACTTAGTATGTATATTTATTCAAAACATAACCTTTTTAGGGTTTGTATTCAAAAGTTCTCAAAACACTTGTATCCTCTTCAACAATTATAAACCTCATATTCTCCATGAAAATAGGTTACAACACATTATAACATTACTCAAACATAGCCAATAAAAACTCATTCTTTAAACTTCAAATTCTATAAAACATACTTAATGAAAATTAGGGTTTTTACCTTAAGATCTTCTTAAAACCTTCTCTAAAGTGATGTGCCTTGATTATAAGAATAATCAATGGCTAGAACTTGATAAAGTTTTGGGAGAATTAGGGGTTTTAAAGTGGCGGATTTGGAGAGAAAAGGTAGAGAAAGTAAAATTTTGAATTTCATTAAGTGCTGGGGTATTTATAGGCCAAGTGTAGTAGCATTTTTCAAGATAAAAAGTATTAAATCCTTTCCCTGCTTAAGGGCCATGAAATTCTCAAGAAAAGTGTGGAATTTTCCATACTTTTGAAAGAAAAAAAAAATCAAACTTTTTTTTTGACTTTTTAGTCTAAATTTAAACGGTGTAAAATTTTTTCCTATACTGTCACTATCGCATCTATAACTTTTTACTAGCTTCCACATTCTTTCCTAATTATCCTTACTTTTTATTTTTCTATTAGCTTCCACATTCTTCTATGATTATCCTTACTTTTTATTCAATTAAATCC
Source organism: Artocarpus hirsutus (assembly GCA_946598075.1). NCBI lineage: Eukaryota > Viridiplantae > Streptophyta > Magnoliopsida > Rosales > Moraceae > Artocarpus > Artocarpus hirsutus. Next base: position 37,938 of record CAMOHE010054252.1, on the reverse strand, counting down.
CTATATTGTATTATTTTATACAGCATAACTCCCATACTGTATTTATGTGTTATGTTAGATTCTTGGACATTTTTTACTTTTGGCTTTCTTTTTACCTAATTCTTATTTAACTTTTGTCTTATGTCTTTCTATATTCACTCATGAATATTTGTCACAAACTTGAATTTGACCAAAAAAATCTTGTGACATTACTATTTAAGCAATTATCAAATTTTTGAGTTCAAACTATTAAAATTTGTTTGCATGAAATACATCATAATTCATTAAGATCTACACACATTTCACATTGATTACAAAACTTCATATTTACATAAAATTTTTTAAAAAATTCATTGTTAAAATCTTCTCTTAGCTATAGACTTAAACGAATGAATATCATTTAGTTTGCTCACCTCAGTCAAAACCTACACAACTCTTCAAGAGGTTTCCTGCACCGCAAATGCAATTGATATCCACACTAGTGTGTTTGGTAACTTAATTTGATTCCAAAAAATTTTGGTTCAAACTAGTTCATGTTTAGAATTTGAATTATTAGATTGTTTTCAGTTTAAACTGGCGGTTCGAATAAGACTACAACCGAAACCAAAATTTCCCAGTAAACGAAAGAGGTTCATATTTCGTACAGCCATATCGATACTGTTTTATAGTATTAACGGAGAGAAACACACATAAGTGGACATAGTACTCATGGGTCATCGATTCTCAATGTCCTTGTATACTCATCAATTAAAAGTACACTACATCTACATATAGACACATTTAATATTGATCAAGAAAGACCCTCAATGAGTTTCCAATGCAAGTCCCACTCTCTCAGTCAAGCTCTTGATGTAGTCCTTCCTAGCTGGATGATCTTCCTGTGGCCTGTTATATGCTGTCCACACAGGCTCTCCAATAAACAGCCTCATCAACTACATAAAACCCAACACATAAAGAACATACAATAAGTCTACATAACTGCAATACTTGGGAAGTAATGTATGGCTTCCTAGGTCCAAAAGTTATCTACGGGAGTACTTCGATAATTTCCTAGAAGAGGTTTGCCCTTTCAAAAATGTATCCAGTCAAAGCCACAACTTAAAAAGTTCTTTTAAGGAGATTAAATAATGTGTTTGGCAAATTGGTTGTAACTGAAAATTTTGATTTAAAAATTGTAGTATGTGAGAGCTTTACACTGTAGTAAATGGTTTCAACCGACTAGCCAAATGCCACCTTTAAAACTAGTACCGGAGTTTCACTAACTTTATTATATGTTCCATTCTAGCATTTCATCACTAACAAATAAAATTAAATACTATTTCTTCCCTATTAAACTCCTTAAAAAAACCTTGAGCCAAACACTAATTGACAACTAAAATCTTTTATCTCTCGTCTTCTACTGCTTAAAAGCACAAGTAAAATTAAAACTATCGCAAACAAGCTCTAAACCTATTTCTCGGGATCAAAAGATGCTTCACCTTGACGTAGTTGCTGGTGTCCAAGGTGAACCTGTGGTAAATCCCGGCCGGTAAAATTATAAGATCACCAGCCTTAATCCAGATTCTAATCCAACGCTCATCCTTGTTTCTGACATCAAAGTAACCACTTCCTTCCAAGCAATAGCGAATCTCTTCATCGGCATGTATATGTTCTGTGTAAAAGTTTTTCAGCTTCTCTTCGTAGTTGTCCAACTTTTCAGGGCATACGTCAAGCAAATCCTATGGATAAAGAAAACCACAAACCAGAGATTTAGTTTCTTTGCAAAACAAACCACGTCTTCTTTTAAACCAATTTGGAATTAAATTAGAATATGCTCTTTGTGAGTCTACTTTTGCATATCAAATATAAATAACCAACTTCCCTGAGCACGTATCAAGCAAAACTTAGGACAAGATGAAGAAGCCACATGTTTTTTTTCCCCACTTTTGTTCTTCAATTAAAAATCTACTAATTAGACCCTTTTAATTTAAAAAAACATCGTTTAGTTTCCCACATCATTTGTTAACTTAAACATACTCTTGCAAATCCCACTTCAAGTATCAAGATCTCTACTTTAAGAAGGAAAATTTCAACTTTCAAAAACCCAAGTCATGAATCAAATCTAGGGCCACTTCCACCAACTACCCACCAAAAAAAAAAAAAGTAAAATAATAATAGTAATAGCAATAGTAATAAAAATGAAATATAACACAGAAACTTAAGAATAAAAACCATGGAATTAGTGATTACCATGTAATTGTACCCCCTGGTTTCTCTGATGTTGCGTAGCTCCTCATCGTTCTCATAATCCTTTGGCTTCAGATTCCAGTATAGTATTCCCAATTCTGCAATAACACCAAAACGAAATTATGCATAATTTGTTTGATATACATAACAAAAAAAAAAAAATACATGAAAATCATTTCAAAAATACATATACATCAAAATATACATATACATAAAGAGAGACCTGCCAATTGGTTAAGTGGAACAAGCTTGGTGGGGTTTGGACGATGAGGGAGTGTTTTGTCTTCATTGGTGTTGTCCATGAACCAAGCCTGCTTCAATTTCGAATTACGACATTAAACTGATTAACTCGACCTTGGACATGGAAAATCGGAATTCCTGATTAAACAGAAATCTAAACTCAGTTACAGAACTCACCTCGATTGCCATGGCTGTGAGTGAACTCCGATTGGATTTCCTGTCGACACCCAATTGCGAAAGACAGAAGCCACACGTCCGAACACATGAAACGACACACGAAAGGTGCTTATAACGGGGAGCTATACGTGTGTCGTTTACTGCTGATATTTTCAACGCTGGGACTAGTCCAACAAGGCTTGTTGCCACGTGTATATACACTTTCATTTAGTTTTTTTCTTCTTCTTTTTTTTTTTTCTTATTATTTACTTTTTTTGTGGCCCTTTTTTCCCCCGTGTTTAGGAGACTGCCTTTTAAAGAGATGCGCGAGGCCAAGCCGAGATTTCTCTAGAAAATTTTGAGATCATTTTTGCATTGATATTCATACATGTTTCACGGACTTCACACCTCGAGACGCATGGTCCTTATGTAGAAAGAGGCGTTTTTAATTCTTTGTAATAGGGAAGAGGAAATATTTTTTTTTTTCTTTTCTTTTTTACTTCCGAGACCAGATCTGGGCAAATTTCGAAAGAACTGAATCTAACATTTTGCTAAGTTATTCATTTCTTCTAATTATTCTTCCTCATAAATTTTTGTAGTCTGGATTTTGATTTAGCCTTGTAGTTCTTTTTTGCTTCAATGCTTTCCCATTTTCTCCTTTTTTTTCTCATAGAGTTGATGTTTTTAACACACGAAATCTATTACGAAAATAGTACGATCGAAACAAAAATAAAAACATACACAAATTTACGTAAAAATTCAAGACCAAAAAAACTAAAAACAGAGGAGAAAAAAATCACTAAATTCAAAAAAAATTATAAGACAATGATGATTAGAGTAGTTAAAAGTTAAAAATACCAAAACCTAATACAATACATCATATATATATATATATATATATATATATATATACACACACATAAACAAAACCCTAATATGTAATATAACCTAATAGACCTAAAATATACAGATTCGTACCTGATTCTTCTGCTATCATTACAGATCTCATGAAAAATTACATATTTACTCTTTCACCACAATTGTCGTTCCATGAACTTTTTAGGTGAGGCCAGATTGAATTTGGGCCCTAACAAAAACATCTACCTCCAATCTTTGCTCGTGATCATGGAACAAACCAAAGAACCTCTATTCTTTAGCGCTACATATAAAATCCTAGGAACAGTCCACAGATTTACCCTTCGTGAACTCACACTGATCGATACTTTGAAATTAAGACGAGCATAACGAGAGAGAGAGAGAGAGAGGCATAAAAGTGCAATTGTCCTGGGCAAAGCTCAACCAAAGTTCAATCACCTAAGATTCAAGTTAAATGGTCTAGTGGCCAAAAAAAAAAAAACCTGACTCACTCAGCCCAAAAAAAAAAAAAAAAGTCAGTGCATAAGAGTAAAGACGCATATTGGCAACGTCTCTCAACCAGAAAAGGACGCTGCACCATATATTATCTAATTAATTGCTGAGCAACATTAACCATTATATCATTAGTCTCTTTTTCCCCACCTATGTAAATATCAACATGACCATCAGTGCCAGGCAATCATTTTGTCCAAACTCTTTTGGCCACTTGAAAAGGAAAAAAGGGAAAAAAAAAGGACAATGATTAATTAGCAGAAGATAAGATAATGAAATATGTGGATCGAGTAACTATGGCTCAAATACCATTCTGCCCTTGAAAAAGTGATCGCCTTGGTGGTCTTGAGGGACCTTGAAGAGCCAAGTTAGGCCATGCACAATACCACACTATGAAGCTACAAGGCATTGGACAAGAAATAACCATTTCAACTCGAATGATAAGAAATAGGGCACGAGTCGTGTCATGACAAATGATTGCATACAGTTGCACATTAGTTTTTCGAGGAATGGCTGCTTCCAGCTCCATATCTCAATCTAGAAGCCTTAACATCAGAAATAAATAATTCCTACAGATGACCAAATGATCCTCGAAATACAAAATTGATCACGTGAGATTAAAACTCATATAGCTCCTAGAAGAGATCCCTCGCATACAAAAGTCAGTAGAAAAACCTCATGGTAGAATAAGCAGCCGAAAGCACATCGGAAAGCCGGTCCCCGGGAGGCAGTTAATTGGTTTCTTTCTCCCATCATCTTGACAATTACTACAAAAAGTTTCTGCAAGTCTCAAGTTTCAGCAATCCAAGTTATCTGCAAAGCAGCAATGATAAGAATGATTGTTGTTATGGTTATTCTGAACTGCATTTATCATGGTCGGTTGAGAGGGAGGCCTTCCCATGCGGTGGGATTATATATAGCTGCTTGTGGCAGTCAGTGGCCAAATCAAAATTCATTGGAGAAGAAGACTGCCACAAATGTTTTTGATGAAGTATGGTTTCATACATGCGAGATGAGCATGCAACACATGTTTTTGACAATGATAAAAAAAAAGCATCCAATCTAGCTCACGAAAGAATCCAATTTTATACAGAAGTTATGCCCAAGGAATAATCATACAAAGAAAAGATCTTTAAAGCTTACGTTTTTCATTGAGATCGACAGGAAGACAGGGAATCTTTGGCTGATTGTCAACCGTGCTACACAATGCTTGTGGTAGTCCAGGCTGGGTCGGAGAGCTTGTGCTACTCCGACTTGAATTACCATTTGAAATGTGGGTCTTCACCTGGTGGTTAAAGTAGACCTCCAAGCTAGAAGAATTAAATCCCGTTTTTCTCTTGGTCTTCAACCTTCCCCTTTCAGGGTTAAGAAAGCAGGGAAAGGTAATATCAGAGGCCTCCTAAAAGACATGGTACTTAAATCAGAAAGTTGCTAGTGCAAAATGAGAGCTCATCACGTAGGTACCTATCTTTTTTCTTTTCAAGGTATCTCTGCAATGAGACTTTTCTGCTCGCCTGACCATCTGCATCTTAAGAAATACCACCGACCCAGGTATTACTAAGTTGTCAATAACCACTCATGTCTACGAAAATAAGTCAATGGTCTACTTTCAACGGAACTAGGAGAAGCATGCATGGAATTGGTGTTAACAGAATCAAGGAAGAGGACTCTTATGATGGTGGCGGTTGTGATAACATTGCAAGTAGCCGTACTGTCAGTTAAGATGGCTTTAGATGAAATGCTTGCAAAGCTGGAGGTAGCAGAAAGGATAAAGGCAATGGCAGTTCAGTAATAGTTAGATAATGTAGGTTACATGTGTTGCGTTAATCTGTCAATAGTAAAGGTGACCATTCTGTGCATTACAGTGCTCGTGACGCTAGGAAAACAGTGAAATGTACAACATGCATCCACGTACAACTAAATAAGTATATTATATCTCCCAAATCGTGTCTTTTGTATGGATTAGAAAAGCATTGCCACAAAGATGCACACGTTAATCTATTTTTTATTTAATTATTAATTATTTGACCAAGATACCACCCATGGGAAGCATACTACCTATGGGAAGCATATTTAAAAGAGAAAACTGCTTTCAAAATATCCCACTAGTGAGATAACATATATAATGTAAAAGATTTTCCCCACTGAGATTAGAAAACGGGTAAAAGCATCAATATGCAAAATCTGCAAGGGAACCAATCATGATGAAAGTCCTCAACAGGATTAAGTACCATTCTCTTTCTCCCAACACTGTTGGCTGCAGTCGGTCATCTTATCTGCAGAATTGGAGGGGGAGAAAAAAAGAGTTATTCAATCATCTCACTCCGGATGTTGAAGTAGAAACCACAAATAAGACCACAAAACCCCTAATGTCAAGCCCATAGAGAAATAAACAATCTCCTCCAAAAGATACCTGTCTGCATGGGTTGCAATATTGTGGCACTAGGAGGGAGAAGGCCACCCTTGTCATTCGCAGCATGTAAATTCCATGGAAAAGATCTAGATGCGGCAGGGCCCCCAAATGAATTTTCTCGAGATAAAGGGATTGGACTTGCTGCAAGGTGCATGATTGCCCGTGCCTGCAAAACCATTCACGGTTGCATTGGAAGGCTCATCTCAAGGTATCACTGAAAAAATGAAGCTTCTTTACCTTCTCAAGTGGAACTCCTTCGTACACATTCACTTTGCCACAATAGAAAATTGTCATTTGTCCAACCAATGCATCAGTTGCACACTGCCATCTGCAGCCATGTATCCAAATACTTGTGTTTACAACTTTATATAAATAAATACTTGAAACAAAAACAGAGACTTTTGCATTAGTATGATCTGCATTCTTGAATCATACTAGTATATTAGCCAGTTAATGTACAGAGTCACGTATAACTCCATTCCTTTCTAGGGAAGTAAGAGAAAATTTGTACACTACTATACTTAAACCGAAGATAACACCCAAACTTATACAATGATACTAATAATGTACTCACTACTCAACAATATAGTGGTCCTCTTCAGGGCATAATGTTCATTTCATTAACCAGGGGAAAAAATTCATACTGGCATTTTCTCCAAACTGCTACAATCTTCATGAATGAAACTTAAATATTCTAAGAAATCAGAGTAACCATTAAATTATTAACAAAGCAACAAAATAAAATATTGAGGGAAAAAAAAAAAAAAAGCATTTCTCCACAGCAATGTTGATGCATGTTGATTCTGTTTTGAACTTGGGGTGGGGGAATTCAAACTTTACACCTTGTGTTGTAGTTGGATGTGGATTTACCATTAGGTTATGCATGTAACCACTGATGCATTTCAATTCTGTTGGGCTAATTAATATCACATTTCTCGTAACTGTCTTATAAATCCTTCACGGACTAACATGAATACCCCCTATTATTGTCTTTTCAAAGCGAAAATCTTGAAAAATCCTAATAATAAATTAATATTTTCTCCCCATGTTCAACCACAAGACCAACTCTCTAAATCTAATAATTTGCAGATGATTCAGCATATTTGACACCCACATTTTGCTCCCACGAGATCAAATAATTAAATCGCGTAACAGCAAATTTTCCAAGACAGCTCAGAAGGGGAAAAAAAAAATCAGACCTTGGACTTGCCCTCTCATCCGCATCAGCAGAGGGTCTTTCCTCAGTCTCCGGAGCAGATTTCGCCTGTTCCTTCTTCGGACACGGACCCGATTCCTCAGCCGATACCGAAACCTGGACATCCGCACTCGCTTCCTTACCCGAATCTGCCGAGTTCGAAGTAACCTAGAAGGATAAAATAAAATAAAAATCCACATTTTTCCCTCCGACAAAATGTCGGTCCCTCTGTACCTTTTTTTTTTTTTTTTCCAATTTCTCTTCCCCCAACAACAGGGTCAAGCCTTCACTGACCAGCAAGGGTGAAGTTAAAAAAAAAAAAGACACTCACTTTTCGTTTCCTCGTCAAATCACAAACCAAACCCCAAAAGAAATAATATTTAAAAAAAAAAAACAGAATTCACTCATCCCTCCCTCCACTTTTCTCGGCAACCAAACAGACCAAAAGCTTACTTTGTGTGCGTGTGTAGATATGTATATATGTATATACATACACTGAAAGTGGCGAGACGTGGGGCGTTTTGCTGCGGCGGAGAAGAGACGATCCGCCTTAGGGCTCCGGAGCCGGAATCGTCGCAGGGCTCCAACAAAGCCTTGAGCGAAATCACTTGCTGGATCGCCTGCGATTTGTTCCACGACGGCCTTCTCATCCCTGTCGGACGCCAGACAACCACCACGTGTAGGACGACAAAGAAACCATAACTTCATTAATTAATTAATCAAGTAATTAACCGATTAATCAATTACACTAATCAATCATTAAGCACATTTTTCCAAAACGATGGAGAAAAAAAATAACAAAATAAAGAGAGAACCTTTTTCTTTGAGGTATTTGCGGCAATCTTCGCGGGTGAGCTGAGAAATGTCATCCTCGGTGAGCTGGTTCAGGGGTTTGTCCAGTATGGACCGAAACGTCGTGGTTCCGGCGCTCATCTCCGGCGAGGCAGAGAGAGAAAGAGGAGAAGAGAGAAAGCGAGAGAGGTCGGAGAAATAGGAGAGAGAGAGAGAGAGAGAGAGAAGGTAAGTCGTAGTACTGGCTTGCTCCAGAGCACCACTGACTTGTGGACTGAAGCGTAATTTCGTGGGGTTTTGGGGGGCAGAATCGAGTAGAGGGAAAAGGTAAAGCGTTTTTAGAGAGGGAAAGAGAGAAGGGGAGGAGAGAGAGAGAATTGGTTTCTTCTTTTACTTTTGGAAGGTAGGGGGTAACCTTTTAGCACCGGCATTGCACCCTAGACTGCCACGTAAGCCATGTTGAATTATCGTGGACTTAAAAAAGAAAAAACTTAATTCCCCTTTGATTTTTTATTATTATTTTTCATAGGGATTTTTTTATTATTTATCTTTCATCCTATACGTATATAAAAAAAAGGATTTATACTGTATGTCCTCAAAAGTGATCTATGCATACATGTTGTTCTTTCACCTGTTAGATCCATACACAAAATAATTTTGACCAAATTTCAAATAAAAATGAACAATCCTTCCCATTTTACAGGATTATAACTCTACTAATCACAAAGCTATAAACTCCAATATAAAATATGATAAACTTTTAAACTAAGTCTTATTATTTTATAAATAACAGGGTTATAACTCTATCGAGATAAATAAGATTACTCAATAAAAATTGTATTCTTGCCCGAGAATGATTATCTCACATTGTTACATGTGACATGTAGAAGTCAATGTTAAAACATGTATAGAGTGTTTAACAAACTTAGTTCTAATCCATCATTTGTAACTAGAATATTGTAAAGTTTTTTCAAGCTATAGCATAAAATAAAATTATACTACAACATAAAGCTCTCATATATTATAATATTTTTAATTCAAACTTTCAATTCCAACTTACTTCTCAAATACCCTAGTCATTATTATTGTAATGACCGAGAAAATGTCATTAACAAAACCTAATATTTTATTGGGTTTAATTAATGAATTTATTTTTAAAAATATGATTTTTGTAAAAGTTGTAATTTGTGCACAAATTACGATAAAGTATAAATAAACGGCATTGATTGCATATTTTATGGCAAATGTGAGGCAATGTTGGATATGGTAAGATACAGATTTAATGAGTTGAATTACTCAAAAATCTATAAATAATATCCATAAAATGAATTTTATATCATAATTAATTGAGAAATTGTGGTATAGATGAATGAACGACTAGAATGCAATTAGGACACAGAGGTTGTTCGAACCCTAATCTGGGGTAGGAAGGAGGCCAAAACAGTATAAGAATACTGCTAAATGAAAACACATATACGAAAAATGTTATAATTGGCCTCCAAAATTGAACGAAAAGTAAGTTAAATGTTTTTATACAGTCTAAGGTTAGGAAATACACTGTTTTAACCACGGCAGTATAAGAAAAATACTGCGTGATGAAAAATTACACTGTGTAAATTTTTAACCCAACTAAGTGGACATTTGTTAGTTTGTTATTGGGCCACCAAGCCCTAAAAGGTGGCCCAATCATGTGAGGACACCTAGGGTATACTCATAGATTACCATGAGTAATCAAAAAGGAAAAGCAAGCATTTAATGCATGCTTATCACAACATTTTCACTCTTCCTTCTCCACCAAGCGTCGGCAGCCATTGTTGAGAGCTTCCAAGAAATTTTCTCAACCACAAAAATTACAAAAATAACCCCAAAACAATTTTAGAAGCAAGCCTCAAGGATTTTTGCAAGATTAAAGGTAAAATTCTAAACTTTTTATTGAGTTTTCAAGGGGTTTTTCATGGGTTGAAGGGGAGATGTTAACCCATGTTATTTTTGCACGAAAAGGAGGCTTAGAAGCAAATCAAAAGGGATTTCAAGGCTAGAAATCAAAAAGAGGTTATTTTGGTAAGTTTTGGTATTCAAAGTTTTGAATTTTTGTTTTCTCAAATCCATATGAGTTCTTGAGTTTATGGTTAATGGAATTACATGTGTATGTGATGAATGACCTGTTTAGATGATGAAATTTTGATTTAAGGTGCAAAATTGCAATTTTTGCATAAAATAATATTTTTACAATTTTAAGGTTAAATTATGTAAAAATGAGGTTTGAGCACGAAAATGACCTGAGTAAGGCATGGAATAGACTCTGCAGGGGTAGATTTGAAATTTTGAAAAGGAATTTGACAAAAACGTCAAAGAGACCAAATTGAAAGAAAACTTTATTTCTCGACAGAAATAGAAAATAGCCGAAAACACCCTTGTATAGTGAGATTTTGGGAAAAGCTAAAACATGAAAGTTGTAGATCTCGATGAAATTATTAAATATCATGGATGGTTCGTTGAAAAACTCAACCGTTTGTGAGTTTTCGAATTTTCAAGAATTTGTTAAAAGTGAAAATGTGGTAAAATGGCAAAAACGTCATTTTTCAAAATGATTTGAGGTATGGTACTTCAAGAAAAAATGTTTCTTATGAAAAAGAGGAATTTTTAGTGTAAACAAAAAATTTTAGCCCCGAAGGCAAAATTGTCACAATTTTTTGTTTAGGAGCTAAACCGTAAAGTTTTATAAAAATGGGACTTAAGTGTGAAATAAAGGGATGTGATCCACCAGGAAATTATTTTAAAATTAATGTATGGCCGTTTTTATTAAAAGAAAGAAACCGAGCTCAAATAGGTCAGTAGGGCCACGGAGGGTAAAATCGTCATTTTTGCCCGAATAACCCAAAAGGCTCTAGAAGGGCCTTGAGTAAGAAAAGAAAGCGATTAGGAAGATTTTCACTATTCGTAAGTGACGATAAGGTAGAATTCGACATAAATAAGAAAATCAGTATCTATAGAGTTGTGTACAGTTATACAACTCGAACAATTACGTAATGAACGTTTTATGACGAAACGTATTAAAATTAGCTAATAAGTTTCGTAATTGGCCAATAGGATCCTAGGAGTCTAGGAGACTGAAGATCAAAGTTGATTTTTGCAGTGCACAAAAGCAAGTAAGTACCCTTCCCACCTACAGCATGAGATGTTAGGTGTAGAATGCGAGAATATGCATATTAGGGTATAAATTCCAATGTGAACTTGTTTATTGTATGAAATGAATACATAAAGATATAGATTTGGTACCTGTGTGTATATGATTAAAATACCTGAGTGTATATCATGTTATGTATTGTTACATGCGATATATGGTGTACTTGTATACACGATCATGAAAACATGTATGTTTATGAAATAGGTACTTGTGGGTACTCTACAATGCATACGAACTTATGTTTTATGGATAACATGTGAATATCATTTCATGTCTGGTATGACAATCATGTTAAAAAGAACTGGTAAAATGTCACCAGAAGTTAAGAAAAGTGTCGTATCGACTCCCGAAGTAAGGGGAGTTTAAAGGATAAAATATGATCACGGTGTTACGTAGACCCTAATGAAATTGTACAATGGTACAAACACTTGGGCCCTAATGAAAGATAAGAAACGATGAAGATAAGGAAAGTTCATAAGAAAGAATAATCGAATCATGCATTCATTTGATTGTCCATGTGGGATTTATGGGACTTACTAGGCAATAGCTCATTAAGTATTTTATGCTGTAGGTATTTCGACAAGAAGGTCAGAATAAATTCTAACGATGAGCTGGCGGACGGATGATGTGTGCAAACTGGGTATGGAATCCGCTACTGTATGTTTCCGTTTTATGTATTAAAAGTTATTTTGAAAATAATGGATTGAAAAGAGGAGTATTGTAAAAGTAAGAATGTTTATGTAAATGTAAGTTTGTGAAAGTATTTTGAAAGTTTCTGAAAATTATAGCATGTGAAATATTCATCCAGTAAAAAAAAAAAAAGTTTTCTAAATTTTTACCCCTAAGTACGTAAGAAATGATTTAATCACAGTCAAAAAAGGTGGATTGTGACAATTATAGGTGAAGATTAAAATATTGAGCACATTTTTAAATTTTTACTTATTTTTATTGTCAAACCTTAGATTTAAAAGGTCATCGTGTATGCACTTTAAGTTTTAGTTATGTGTCTATGTTAGAAGCATATCTGCATTAAATACAGGGTTATTTTCATCTAGAGATACTTCAAGTTTAAAATGTAAAAAATTATACTTCAAGTTTAAAATGTAAAATATTATACTTAATTCTCAATATATCATTATGAAAATCCATTATGGTTTTAGTATGGACGCCCAACCATTTACTTGAAGTGTTAGTGTGGCTTTAGTAGAGACACCCAACCATTTACTTGAGGTGTTAGTGTAGGGAAATGAGTAAACTTATAAGATGTCTGGAATAGTGGTTAGAATAATTAGTTAGAATTATAAATACTGTAGTATGTGAAAACTTTATATTAAAGCAGCTTTTTTGCTTTCATTGTAGTGTGTGAGAGTTTTACGTTGTTCCTAATTAAAAAATTGGCTAAAACTAACTAATGCGAAAAATATCTTTAATCTTATATGTAACACTGATTTTGAATTGTGTGATATCAATTTACAATATATTATACACGATATAATATACTATGCACAACTTATCGCTGCATGTTACATGTAATATTGACTTACTGTTACAGGTGCCAAAAACACTAATACAAGATATTATCACTTTAATACTAACAATTGCGGAAAAATACGTATACCATTATATTTTTTTCTTTTTATATCTTTATTTTTATTAGTAAATCAACTATTATTATCATCACCATATCATCATTGATGATCATCCCTATGTTTGGATCTCTAACCTAGCCTATATTTTCCAAGCTTTTTAAAGTTTCTCTCTTCGGCTTGGCCCTCTTCACAATATTCCACAAAGGTCTGATTCTTAATTTGATCTTCTGTTTTGACTATTTTGACTTTAATGATTAACTTTTTAATCTTTCCTTTTTGTTTTCCCGAAAAAGGTAAATATTTGTTACATATTACATACTTTTAATGAAATAAGATTTGGTGTGGATGTACATTGCTCGGGTGCTTGGCAAATATTTTAAAATTAAAAGTTTAAATTAAAAAATATTATAATATATAAAAAATTTAAATAATAATATATTTTTATTTTATATAATAATATTTAACAACTTTATATAGTTCAAGTTAAAATAAATAAATTTTACCAGATTCTATCAAACAACTTAAAAATAATTTTAACTATTAATTTAATTATAAATTGTATAAAATTTTTAACTAACGATTAATCCTAACCGCTCCTTTAAACGGTCATACGTTCAAGTGTTTGGGTTTGGTTTTCCAGGAAAAAAGAAAAGGTGTTGGGTTAGGTGAAGATGTGTAAATGTGTACCAAATATGTTCCAGCTCATCTTGCCTTGATGATATTAAAGAAAATCGGGTACGGCGTTTTTAGTCTATCGATGCCAAGGGTTCATAATAATAAAGGTTGTTACTTTGTCGTACACAAGTACATAATGACAATTTTGCTGACTTGGATACCAACCTCGATCCTTACTTATTTAGGATAATTTTTAGTGGTTGTCGATGAATTTTCATTTTTACTCGTCGTTCTTAGGTTTCTTTTTTGGTAGAATACTTGTCGTTTCTTCATATCTTTCTTTGGTAAATAGCCGGATCTCCAACTTTTCGTTCAACGTTTCCTTAAAAAAAAATCATGTAGATTTAATGGTATTTTTTTTACGTGGTCTATAGATTATTAGTATTTCCGCAATAGTCTTCATCTTCTTTAATTGATTTTTTATTTTTTTTTACCTTTTTTAATAACTTATTATAAAAACAACCGCTTAAGGTACACAATATTATCTACAAACTCTTTAAAAAACTCTACCGTTTCAATTATAAATAATATAAAACTCTTACATATTACAGTATAAAACAAAAATTTGTTACAATATAAAACTTTCATATACTATAATTTGTAATTCCAACACTCGACTCTCAAACACCCTAATTACATTATTATTTAAAAAAAAAATCAAGTTTTCATACATTGGGCAAGTGCCTACATCCACAAAATTTTAAAAATCTATGATAACATTTAAGTGTTAAGGACAAATTTGTCAAAATATAAAGTTTAGTGACAAATTACTAACAAAAAAAGGGCCTAGGATTAAACTATAATTAAAAATAGGGAGGAAAATTGCGGAAATCCTTTTTTAGGGTTGACAAAATATCAAAGATTTAAAACTCAACATGTGAAAATTTTTATTAGATTCTATTTTAAAATTCACTTGTTAGAGATTTCTAGTATAAGAGTGCCTATTAATAATGCATGTTTTTGAACACTAAATTTAGTTATAACTCACATTAAAATAAAATGACATGCAAATTCACAAAATGTTATACATATCCGACAGTCTAAAATCAAACTTTACCACTAAGTTTTTTTTTTTTTCTTTTCACATTCTATTGTAAAACTCTTTCTTATTTTTTGGTTTAACATTGTTACTTTGCATAATATATATTTTCTCTTTTTTTTTGGAAAAATAATTAGACCAGCTATATGATTGCTGCGGGGGTGGGGATATTGTGGGTTTATGACAGGCTTTGCAGCATGGGGAGTTGTGATGCACTCTTTTTTGGTTCAAATCGATGGGGACAATGGCCCGGCTTGCCAAATTCCCACACCAAACGTACAATAAAGCAGAAGATGGGCCCGACTTTCCAAGCTTTTTTTTTTTTTTTTTGTCATTCAAAAATTAAATGAACAATAAATATCATTTGGTATCAGCTTCTTCCCGTTTCTTCCTCCATGGCTGAAATTCAAGGGTTTTACTAATAGAAGAAAATTCCTTGACCCAATTTTATTAAAGTCATGAGCTAAGTTTTACTCACACTACCACAAGCCTAACTACGTACAAGTCATTGTACAAAGAAGAACCTTAAAATGGGATTTTGAGCATATTTGAGAATGTCGTTTCAACTTGTTAGTTTTAACTGCTATAGTATAAAACTCTCAAATATTACATTATAAAGCAAAAGCATACTCTAACATGCTACGGTGTTTTAATTCTAAGTTTTAACTTATTAGTTCTAACTACATTTTCAAACATGTTTTTTAAAATATCGAACTTTAAAAAATGTTTAAAAACTTTGTTTGAACCAAAAAGTTTTGATTCAAATCAATTCTATTAGTATTAGGTCCAACTGGCTTCTCCAAGGCTCTCTAAGTCTATAGTAAAAGGAGAAAAATTACCAAAAAAAAAAAAAAATTGTGTCCCCATAACCGCTACACTTGTAGCTTTATGAGCTTTTTCAAGGGACAACATGTATTGTTTAGGGCTATCAATTCCATTTATGTAGCGGCCAATGCTTGTTAGTTGTTACATGTTCTGAAATGCGACTAAAGCGACATTAATGTAATTTTGTCACATTCGCTTACAAATTAGAGATATTAGTATTTTTGACTAGAAGACAAGAGAAGGGATAGGAGGATTTAAAAAAAACACAGTTTTCCTCCTCCGTGCGGACCTACTAAATATTCAATCTCAATGTCCTAACAAACAAATTAACTAGCTTATTTAGAAATTACTAGTAAGAAGTCACAAAGTTCATTTTGGAAAAGTGAAAAGTAGAAGATCCACAAGAAACAGACCAACAAAGTGAGTTGAAAAAAAAAAAAAAAGGTAATAAGTCCCATGGGGGATACTTAAGTGGTCAGAGCACCATCGATTGAATTGTATAAGAAGACCCTTCAAAAGTTCCTATCAATGAAAATATTTTTTTGTCCGTTCGATCAAGATTTTACGGTGAAAAATAAACAAGTTCATCCTAAGTTTAATGAGCTAATGCACACCAGGTTTATTAAAAACAAAATTAAAAATTCTAAAAAAATGGAGGGAAAATCTAGCCCTATCTCCCCGTTGTCATCGAGAGGATGTTATTGACTGTCTTAAATCATGATGGCATCCCCATGGGCAACAGATGTTGTGATCTTGTGGCTACCGCTGTGTCATGAGGAGCGCAACCAAAGTGGGTGGCGAGGGGTGCGATTTCATCATGACCTTGCAACAATCTCCATTGCGATCTTGTCGCAAAGGCTGCGACCACCTTCTCATGAAGGTCTGTCACTATTGCAATGATTGCAAAGGTCCATTACGACCTTGTTTTTGGTTGTGACCATTCTAGGTCATGACGGAACCGTGGGCTACGATGGCACCCGATGGTTTAATGATGTAGCTTGTGACAGAGGTCACGATTTTGTTTGCGGCCCATCGCGATGGAGGTTACAACACGATTGAGATCGCGATTCCATCCATTGCTGGAGATGAAAAAGGGTTGTTATTTTTTTTTTAGTAATTCTTATTTACTTTGTGTAATTATTTGATTAAGAAACAATTATTACTAGATATAACTTTTCTATTGTATATTAGGTGGAACTTCATTTTTCCATCCAATATTTCATTTGTCTATTTGACATAAAAACCTTCCTGGATCCCAACTATAAAATGTCTCCTTTTAAAAAAAAAACAAAATTGTGTTCTTTTTTTGCTCTTTTTTCAATGAAAGCTGCGAAATTTTAACTACTACAATTAGAACATTTAATCACATTTTTTGTTGCTGTTTTCATTTAATGGTAACTCTTAACGTAACTACCTTTTGTTAAATATCACCGGGAAATCTTAAACCACAAAAAAAAAAAAAAAAAAAATCACATGGATAACAACATTATTAGCATTTACACTAATTAATAATAACTGTCATTAGCATTTACACTAATTAATAATATTTTTTTTTGCATATCTATTGATTATGAAATAAATGAAATGACGAAAAATAGGTGTATTAAAAAATTCACTCTTCTTGAGAATGGGTCTTAATTTTGCCTGGTTGACCACTAATAAAATTGGAAAAATAATTAGCCGTAGTTATCCTTTCTAAATAATGAAAAACATATTTCATAAAATGAAAGGATAATAAAAACACCAACTCGCACCAATACAACCTTCTACTAAAAGAAACATGACACTAATAAACAGCCGACTTGACTTATAAATTCTAATAAAACGTTCAACGGAAAGTAGCAAGTACCAGCTAAAGACCATTTGGTCAAAAAACATTGGGTAGGTGGGATGGAGCTTGGGTTTGGAAAGGCACGATTTTTAATTCCATGTCGTTTAAAAGAAAGTGTATGCCACGCTTCACAAACAGATGCTCAAAAAGATCTGCTAAAGATTGAGAACACACATGCCCCTTTGATAGTTTTTAACACGATCAAAAAATAATTACCAAACCAATATTCAAAATCCTATAACACTAAGATCATACAAAAGCAACCATGAAACAAGTTTAGCGGATGGAAAACACAACCAAGAACTAACAAACACACAAACAAGTCGGGCTAAAAATCGTTGCTACTACAAAGCTTCATGCGGGGAAATGACTGTTAAGGCCGGAAACAATGGTCCAACATGATACCTCATGACACCATCAAATCTGTAGCACTATCAGCGACGAAACCTCAAGAGAGCAAGGATGTCGGAGAAGCGATGCGCCCAGCGCGCCGTCCAAAACCACTCCCCCCGCCCCAACACTACCTTGGCTTTATTGATCTCAAGAAATATGAAGGTCAGAAACTTAACAACCGATGCACTTGAAAAAAAAAAAAAAGAAAGAAAAAAAAGGCCCCAATTATCATCTTAAGATGGTGTTTGGAATACTGTAGCATGTTAGAGCTTTACACTGTGGCAATTTTTTTTTTAATTGTGTACTATAGTATGTAAGAGCTTTATACTATTTATAACTGAGTTTGTGATGAGAATCATGTGGTGGAAACCATTGCCAAACACACGGTAAGATGTGTTTTCAAATACTACACTTATAATTTTTCTAAAAATGTTCATAAAAGATTTCTTCGCACAAGGTTTTTTAAGTATAATTTTGCTAAACAGGCAAGGCATATCTCTATAGAGCATAGATCTTTCATGAAATGAATTGTTCATCTACTCCGCCCGCCTCAGTGAGACGGACTCGAACTCAATGTCAATGAAGAACCCTTACGACCAGCACCAGATTAACAGTGATTAGACATGCAAATATATTGGAGGAGCATAACATTTTAGATGCTCAATTTGTTTTTATGTGATTACTCTTCTAATGAGACT
Organism: Artocarpus hirsutus; assembly: GCA_946598075.1. Taxonomy (NCBI): domain Eukaryota; kingdom Viridiplantae; phylum Streptophyta; class Magnoliopsida; order Rosales; family Moraceae; genus Artocarpus; species Artocarpus hirsutus. The sequence continues at coordinate 19,332 of CAMOHE010054252.1, read as the reverse complement.
TGACATATCAAACGTTGGACATTAAATCGACCGGTGTCGTTTACTGATATTGCAAAGTCCTCTTTATTGGCAAAGGTGCTCATTCAGTGCTAGGATGAAGTGTCCCTTTCAAAGAGTCCACATATTGGATATACATGAATAAAAGAAAAACAAATAAATTGTGTGTTCGACAAAGCTGAACCAAAATTTAAAACGACTTTACTGTAGCATAAAAGAGCTTTTAGTATAGTCTACTTTTAATTTATACTGTTGTATGTAAAAACTTTTTACTGTAATAATTTAGAACGATATTCTTTGGACGATGTTGCTAAACACTCTCAAAATAAAATAAACTAAAAGGCTACGTTCTTGCTCCCCACGCGTGCGTGGGCTGTCCTTGTCTGAGGCCCACTATCTTCAACGAGGCCTGATAGACCTAAGAATCCGTGGGGGCCCAATATGGTCGTCTTTTTCAGATTGCCCTATAGTCTAGTCTTTTACTTCCTCTCCACGCACTCTTCTCAAACAAGCTTGCATGTCTTGAGCCTTGCAAAGAGGAACTTGCCGCTGACGGAATTATTCCCCCCCTATTGAGTCCATCCAACACTCCAATTGGTCAGGCCCACTGGCCAGTAGAAACCAGTCTATTGGCTTTCTTATTTCTTGCAATTTCTCAGCGATCAAACAAGTTGCAATTGTCATGCGCACCTAATTTCATCAACAGATGAAGAGAAAGTAAAGCAGTTTTCACATTTTTGTTATATTAGTTGTCAAAGTCTCAAATCTAGCACTCTAACCGATCCGATGTTTGTAACACTTTTGTTCACCTATGTAACATTGTTCATACGTTCACATTACACTCAATTTGCTCAAGTGATCCACAATGTTATGAGTGTTAGTCAAGTGTTACGCTATTGCAATTTGAGTACTATACAAACGTATGAACCATTTTATATAGACGAATAAAAATGTTATAAGTGCTGGACTGGTATGAGTGCCTGACCGGAGACAATCCCTACTTTCTTTGACCTTGTTACATTACATAATTTGTGTTGAAACTTGGGAAAGTGGAAAACCTTGTCACATTGCCTTGTCTATCCCAAAACCAAGACCCTGACTGAGGCAAATGCACGGAAGTGAGGACCAAATAATAAGACAAATGTCTTTTTTTTTTTTTTTTGCCTTAAATGCAAGGGGGAACCCAAAAAGCATCAAATCACAAACAGGATTTCATTTCACATATACCAAATCCCCCATACCCTATTCAATTTCCCTCCTCCCACTTGGGTAGGCCTTGGACCGCGGCACTTGCACTAAGATCATGGGGATCACTAAAACTGCTGCTTTTCCCAGCCTCTTTCATAAATTCTTCTCTCTTGTTTTTATTTTCTTTTTTCATTTTATTTTTTTGTTTTTTATTAGTCGTGTGACTTTCAATTCAACTTTATTAAAAAGGAAAAGGAAACTCACACAAACAAGGGGAGAAATGTCTAATTTGTTGTACGGCTGTCGAGCTCATCAGGTGGGAGTTGTTGTGATATCTGTCATGTGTCCTCTTATCTATCTTGAGCTTGATTGTTGTAGAAGATTAATCAACTAGAAATGAGGATTTAAAGATATAAAGGTTACCTTCCATTTTTTTTATTCAAGAAAAGTTGAAACAAAGCGAAGGGTGTTAGTATAGTCTATAGACGTTAGCAATGTGGCTCTTTAAACTCGGACAAAATATTTGTCCCGAAGGTTTTACCGTTAAGGTCTACCCCTCAATGAAAAATTCCAACTCCATGGAATATGCCAAATGCCAATAACAAAAGTAAAGAGTATGTGGTCCCGCCATCCATATCGAGTACTAGAATAGTATAAATCTTTACATTTAAGCCCTTAAAAAGGTCATTAAATATTCGAATCTTGACCACTGACCCACCATAACGATCGATTTACTATTAGGTGATTTCATTTGGTGGTTTCTTAGAGATAAGTTGTTCAAGTGTATTTGCAAGCTTAAGGAAAACAAAATTCCAATATATAATTAATTATATTCCAACTTAGACAAGTGTTAAAATGGCCAACATGGGCACTCGGAAGTCCTAATTGCACTTTGCTTTCTCAAGAGTTACGCGTACTTTTTTGTCGCATGGTAAAACACGACACAGTAATGAACCTTGACTCTCACCTCAATTTGCGAGAAAAACCGCTCTAAATCTTATTTGTCTATTATTCTTCATTTTCCATTGCGTTTTACTTTTCAGTACATGTGAGATCAATTCTAGTATTATTCGGGCTAGGTAAGGTTTACGAGAAAGTCAGTTTTAACTCATCAGTTTTAACTCAAATAGTATAAATTTTTTACATGTTATAATGTAAAACAATAACATACTATAATATAAAACTTTCACATATTACAATATTTTCAATTATAACTCACTTCCAAAACAATTAATCATCAACATTATAAGTATGATTATAATTTATTTTAACCTTGAGAACTGTATGCTACTAATAGTTATTACAAACGTGGTTGCATATTTGGGCTAGTAGTAATTCTACATCCATTTTCAACTATGACAACTAGCTTAAAATCCTCTCATCTTAAAATACTTATTATCTATCATATTTTTTTTAAAATTAAACTAATTAGCTATGGGAATATGATAAACTTTTTATTCAATTATGTGAGCTCTGAATCATCAAATTTTAATAAAATTACAACTTATGTATCACTTGATTATTGCATAGTTTCATTAAAAACATGACGAGTCTGTTTGTGACATAGTTAAACTAAAACATTGTTTTGATTTAAATTCATCGAGAAAAAATAACCTGTTTAGTTTTATTTTAATAATTTTTGAAAATATTTTTACACGTTTTTTAAGATAAAAATCTTAAAAATACTCTTATTATAACTCTAAAAAAATTTTAATTTTTCAAAACAAAACTATTTTCATATATTTTGAAAACAATACCAAACAAACTAGTAACAAAATCAATTCTAACTTTAACTTTGTAGTTCAAATTACATTGACAAAGGGCCATAAATTACATTATATATTGCAATCTAAGTGATGTTAAAAAGTGTTGTTAAAATATGATGCGATTCCTTTAAAAAAAATGTTGCCATTGGTATACATACCACCAAAAAAAACCCTCATAATACCAACATTGATAAAATACTATTTCAAGACTCAAGTGAAAAATTCCCGACAACAAGTTAAATGCATCAACTCTTCTTTCCTGTCCTACTAAAGATTTTTTTTCAAGGCAAAATTCTCGTAAACTTTTTTTCATCCCTTAATTCTCACAAAATTTCTTATTTGAAAAAAAAAAAAAAAGAAAGGTAATGCAGAAAACAACAACCAATAAGTTCCCTGTACACGTGGGTCCCACTCAGAGTTAAATAGGGCTACCACGAGAAAGAAGAGATAGAGAGGGGAAGAGAGGGGAGAGAGAGAGAGAGAGATCAATAATGGTGGATGATAGGACCTATAGGGTGGGGGCTGGGGTTAAGCCTTGACTCAGATGTTCGTCCCGTACGAGACAGCACTCCCCTTCCCCTCGTTCATCCTTCCCCCACACGTACGCAACCCTTCCAACGTGCGCTTCTTATGTCTTTTTTCCTCAACATCCCTCATATTTCCCATTTTTACATTCTCACCCCTCCCTCATACCCGTGTACCCAAACGGAAACCCCTCAACGCAGAAGGGTCTAAATTTATTGTCTTATTTTTTTTTAATCTAATTTGACTGTTTTTTTTGCTATTTATTTCATATATTATTTAAACTTAAAAATCGAAACACATAAAATAAAACTTAAATATTAAAAATAATTAAAAATTTTCACTTAGGTGTTAAAATTTAATTATGAAAACAACGAAAGGATAAAAGGAGAATTAAAAAAATGTCATAGTTTTTAAACTTTTTAAAATAAATATTTAGTTTTAAAAATATTTGTAGTAAATATCAAATTTATAATGTAAACAACTTATTTACTATGTAAATTAGAAATATTTACATTTTAAATAAAGAAATAAATATATTATTTATACTATAAATATAAATAAAAATTATTTATATTATGAGTAAAATTATAGATAAATTATTTATATCATAAATCTAACATCTACTCTAAATAGTTTCAAAGTTGACATTTGTTATAATTTTTTTAAAAAAAAGTGCCTTTCCTTACAGTTTTTGATTCAAAATGGAACAAAAGATTTTTGATTCAAAATGGAACAAAAGATTTTTGATTCAAAATTGAAATTTTTTTTTTGAAAGGTAAAAATAGAACAAAAGATTTTTGATTCAAAATTGAAATTCCCATCAGTGGCGCTCTCGTAAATAACTCCACCTACGTGGGCAAATTCCATTCCCTTTCAATCATTCAATTCAAAGGACCCTCCAAAACCAAAACCCAAACCAAAACCAGAACCGGGGTTCATATTTTTGGTGTTCCTCTCCAAACAATAAAACAACAAATTCCATTCCCTTTCAATTATTCAATTCAAAGACTCCCTCTCCCTCTATATTTCTCTCTCTCAAAAAGTCTATCTTTACGCCTGCGTTTTTGACTTGGACTCACCCCCACACGTTCACAAGTGAAAACGGCAATACTATAATAAAAATGAACTCTTCCCCTCTCTCTAGTTTCTCTCTCTTCCTTAAATAAATTCAATTCCTTCCTTCCTTTCTTTCTTTAATTCTTATATGTGTTCTGATAGAGCTTTTCTTTTTTTCTTTCCTTTTTTTTCCTGATCTGATTTTACTTTCTTTTCTTTCCATTCCACAAAGTGGAGGCCTCTTCTTCATTTCAGAACTAAATTCCCCAGGCTCTGAGAGAGAGGGAGAGAGAGAGTCTGTCTGACGACGTCGTATACAAGTACGTGCGCCGCGCTATGGGCGTACTGCTCCACCTCCACCGCCACCGCCACCGCCCTTTCTTCTGCAATCGCTTCCTCATCACCGCCCTCACTTTCCTCGTTTTCGCCTCCCAAATCAGTAAGAACGACGCCGTTTTGATAACTCCAGTTTATTTATTTATTTATCCGTTTAATTGTTTTTTGGTTTCCACACTTTCCAGGTGGGGAAGAGATCAGAGAACAGGAGAGAGTGATGTCACTAGACCGGGTTGTCGCTGTCCAGAAGACCAGGCTGGCTGGGCCAGGGTCGTCGCCGCCGACGTGCAGATCGAAGTGCGGGAGGTGCTCGCCTTGTAAACCGGTTCACGTGCCGGTCCAACCCGGTCTGAGCATTCCGCTCGAGTATTACCCGGAAGCCTGGCGATGCAAGTGTGGGAACAAGCTCTTCATGCCTTGAAAAACACAAGCGACTCTGATCGAGTTCAACCAAACGACGTCGCATCATCGCGTCCCAAGCTAATTGCATGACGAGATCGCGAGAAAAACGACGTCGCATCGTAGCTTCGGCTAATTAAAGCTAATTGTTTTTTCCTTCTTGATGAAAGACCTCGTCAGATCAGTTTGTCTCTGTTTAATATTGATGAGTAATTAATTAATTTAGTTAGTTAAGCAGTTTTAGTGGTAATTAATTAATGAACTGCAGTATATATTAATTAATATAATATATGCGTGGTTCTTTTTGTAATTTTCTCAGCTCTATTAATTATTATCAATGTTTATAGATCACCGTTGAAGGATGATTGATTTTTTTGAACGTGGGAGACAATAGAGCGCTTTGGAAATGTAAGATTTTTAATTTTTTTAGAGGTTAGATTATGGAGAAGGATCTCTCTCTCTCTCTCTCTCTCTCTCTCTCTCTCTAATATTATATTGTTTATTATGATTATGATTGTATTAATTTTTTGTTTTTCTGTTCTTTTGTTCCTGTTGGGTTATTAATTAAGTTGTTTAATAAGTTATGGTGCAAACGAGGTTTTTTTTTTTTTTTGGGAAAGAGCGCTTCAGTTTGCTTTTCCCTTTTGTTCCTTAGTTAATTAATTCACTTGCTTTGATGGAAGTGTATTATGGTGTGCAAAACGGAAGTAAGCATGATCGAACGGTATTTATTCACCCAAAAAAAATTTTATGAGTGTATTAGAAATAAGTTAAAAACTGAGTTTTGAATTAAAAGTATTATAACATTTGAGAGATTTATAATATAACATATTTTTATTTTACACTTTAACATATTATAGCTTCCGTTTAAATTGCAAAATAAATTTTAATTTATTTTGTCAAACACAAGCTAATTAATTTTAATTTATTTTACCAAACACAAGCTAATCAAATAAGATGAGCTTTGTTGCAAACAAAAGCTTAAAATATTGGCCATTCTTTTTCATTAAATTTTGTGATGCTATTATATATATTTTAAATTTGATATAATTAACTATTTTGTTTTTTTTTTTTTAATTTGACATTTGATATAATTATACGTAGGGTATTTATTCTTTTTACTGTACGTTTTTTTTCCTCTCTCTCAATTTTTTGCCATTGTGAAATAACTTCTGGACAAGTACTGCACAGTACTCATAGTGATGAGTAAAGAAACTTGTTGCACCAATATTGCATGGCCAGGCTTTATATAAACAAAAAAAATATTTAATTCTCTGAAAAATGTTTGGGTCTTTTTATATGTATATCATCAGCATGCACGTACATATGTCATGTACACATGATATATAAATACATGTGCATATGTATACATATACATATATGTCCAAAGTATATTTATGCTATTCAAGTACATCCTCAATGTGTCTCCGTTTAGTTTTTGCACAAATATTTTACAGTGTAGTCCTCAGGTGCTTGCAAATAATTATTTCCTGCCTCTCTCTCTCTCTCTCTAAAAGTCCTGAACAGTGTGTGTGAACAGTGTTAATATTGAACTATTGAATTTGACTTTGAGCACACATGATGGTTATGACACAAAGTCTCAAGTTTACAGCCATATTGCATGTGAATAAAAGAGGGGTTTCCATATCTATGTATGAGAAAAGTATATTAAGTTGCATAGAAGAAACGAATTAATATGAAAGAAAATATTAGAGAGAGAAAGACAAGACAGAGAGAGAGAAAGAGTCATGTAGGCCTCTCATAGCTAGGTTTGTTTGTTTTCGTGGTCTTTATCTCTCTCTTAATTCTCTCTCGGCTGATCTGCAAGAATTTATCTGATTGATTTTCGCTTTTATTTTTTTTTCCTTTCTTATTTTTTATCTCTTTTGTGACACAGTGATGGTACATCTCACCCTTTCTATCAAATACAATATCTTTCACTGTTATGTGATACGACAGCAAATATTCATTGTTTTGCTTTGTCTGTCTCTCCATATCGTACCCTCAAAGTTATTGTTTTCGTTATTCCCAAACTGCCCCCGCCTGAGTCACCTTATTACCTTCTCTTTTTACTCCTCTTTTTTTTTTTTTTTTTTTTTTTAAGGCTTCGTTTGGTAGGAGAGAAAAAGAGTAAGAAAGATGAAAAAAGTTAGATGCATAGAGAATGTTAAAAATGGAGAGGACTACAACAATCCTTCAAGTTGTTTGGTAGAAAGAATAAAGAGTTGAAATGATGGATAATATTTTTTTAAGTTATTTACATTAATGACCCTTAAATTTTAGGGCCTTTCATTTTGTCTTTAAACTTTAAAAATCATCACTTTACTTTTTGAATTTTTAAAACTCGTCATTATATTTCTGGATTTTAAAAATCTCTATTTTTCCTTTGAACTTTCAAAATTTCTTATTTTGTTTCTTATTTTTTGATTATCCGATCAAATTGATGGAATTAAACCTATATAATTTGCACATGTATCATCTGTAAAGACAAAAATAAGATTTTATTACTCCTAAATTTTGTTTCACGATTCAAAAACTCTCACTTGATGCATTTTTTAAAATTTCAAACTCTCATTTAGAAAGGGTTTGCATGTAAACTTTTTCTCAATTTTAATACGTAACTCATTTAATAAGTACATATTGTTGGCTGATATCTGAATTTAAATACCAAAGAAGATGAGTTAAAAGATGGGGAGAATCGGTGAACAATATTGAAAAGAAATATACATACAAACCCTTCTTAAATGAGAGTTGATTAAAAAAAAGTTAGATGAGAGTGCAAACGTAAAACAAAACCTAAAAGTAATAAATTTTTTTTTTTACTTTTACAAATGACCCATGTGCGAATTACATAAGCTTAATTCTATCTATTTAAACAAAAAATAAAAAAATAAGAGATAAAATAAGGAGTTTTAAAAAGTTTAAGAGCAAAATGATGATTTTTAAAATTCAAGAGGCAAAGTGAGAAGTTTTAAAAGTTTAGGGGATAAAATAGTGTTTTTAAAGTTTAATGAGTAAAGTGAGGAAACCCTAAAACTTGTTAGTGTCAATAAACTTTTTTTTAATCTAATTACTATATATTTTTTACTAATTAATTAATAATTTTTGAACCTAACATATGATGGATTTGATGGAACATTCTATCATTATCATTAGAAGTATTAGTTTTAATGGGCTCAAGAAGAGAGGTCATCCCTATGACTCTCCTCTTCTTCCCTTCTTCCATCCAACCAAACAAGAGATTGAGTCCCTTACTCTTGCCTTTTCTCCTCCTACGAAACACACTCTAAATACAAGTTCAGAATTATCAGTTGATGTTAGCATACTATCATACGCTAACTAGAACGTTCAGTAAAGGCTTAACTGTGGGACCCTTCAACAAAGAGTGCCAACGAATGTATTAGCAAGTATTAGATTGGAAAGCTTAAACATTTGTATTTAATGTTTGGGTCCGTTTGGAATCGCTTAAATCTATGCTTTTTAATTATGATGGTGCATGGAAAGAGTTTTAATTTCAGTAAAGTTTTTTAACATATTTAGTTAAATAAGTTAAAATTTATTACAGGGATAAAAAATAGCGTGATTTAAGAATAAAGATAAAATTTTAATTTGTTATTTCTTAAATAAAAGGCAAAGAGTTAAATAAAAATTTTTGATGAGTACTTTTTTCAGAAACATCAAATGATCGATTTTTTTTTTTTAAGTTTTTATAAAAGCTAAAAGTACTTTTTATAGGTTCATTTGAACGTGTAAAAAAACAACTTTTAAAACAAATAAACCAAACACAACTTTTTTTTTTTTAAGCAATTCCAAGCAGCTCAGCATGAGAACCACTCCCACAATTAAACTTTTAACCACATATATCATCTACAATTGTAATCTATTACCAACGCCACCCCAATTGGTACTTGGTGATGTTACCTTCTCTATTGGAATTGATATTTGTGTCATGATGTAATGATTGATGAAAGGTAAATGACCTTACGTTATATGCTAGTTTAACTATTACAAGCCCACATGAAGCTATGATATGGTCGGAGACTACTCTAACATGGTGTGTACTTCCTAAATTTGGTCGTCATTTACTCTTAGCATTAATATGTAAAATTCTTACAACATGGACCATACATGCAAACACACATACACACGTATATAGTGGCAGAATAAGAATAGTTTGGGTGGGGAACAATAAAAACACAAGGGAGCAAGTTTCATTTTGATAGAGACGTATTTGACCGTTTAAATTATTGAACGTGGGCACAAGTTAATTTTTTCTCATAATATAGGACACAACTAAAAATATCATAAAATATTAGTGCGCCACTTATGCTATGAGTTATAATGTATGTTTAAATAACATTTTTAAGGGAATAACATAGATGGTCAAAATTTTGGATAACACTAAACCTAAAATTTACCAGATTTACTTGATAGAATTCGGCAAATATGATATTTGTTTGGCAAAGGAAGAATTTACCACATTACCAAATTTGAGAAGACTAGTTTGAGAATCTAAAAACTAGTCTTCTCAAATTTGAAAATGTGATAAATCAAAAATTAACTCGGCATAGATTCACTCAGTATATCTTAAATTTACGCCACTATCAAATTCAATCAATCTGAGTTTTACTAGATTTACTTCTGTGAAACCCAAAATTATATACTTCTCTTCAGTTTTTTTAATTTATGTAATGCTTAGTTACTTATTAATTTTTTTATTAATAAACTCATTTTTTATCCTCACAAACCAAAGTTTAGAATCAAAAATATTTTTGATCAACAATTAGAGTATGTTGTAATTTTTATTTCAAAACTAAACTATTAATTAGCTTTTCTATATACGTTTGCTAAAACCCTCACTTGCTATAATAAGAAAAACTTAAAAGTTATTATATTCATTAATTATTAGTGATCATTCTTCTAAAAAAATTATCGGTGATCCTTATCATATCATAATAAGGTCTTTTTTCGGTTGAGACTCTCATCGATAACGCATGTTTTTAAACTTTTAAATATGATCAAAATCAATATTTTTTTTAAGATTTAACAACTAAAAAATAGATACCTATTAATAAATTATTTGTTCTGTATCTACCGGAAAAATTGCTATCATAATATGAGAAATCACAAATTTTAATATTAACATTAACGATGTTAAAGACTAATGATCACCATCAATCAAGTAATCAACAATTGTTTTTTCAACGGTTGCTTAAATTACAATTGGTTAGGATGGCAGTAATTCTTTCTTTCTTTGGCTCTAGAAAAAAAGAAAGAGTCGCTATTTCTTTTGTTCTTTTGCTGGAAGAGTAATAAAAACAATAAAAAAAAAAAGATAGGGAGAAAAAAAGGGGAAAAAAAGAAGTAATTTTTTGGGTTTTCTTTGTCCTTTGCATCACCCTTTTCTTCAATTGTCAAACTGCTCCAACCTACTTGAGCTTTTCACAAATCAAAACATGGAATATCTCCAACCCAATATCCATCCAAAATTTTTCATCTTCTTTCAACTGATCAGTCCCTTCACGAGGGCATGTTTCCTCTCTGATTTTCTTCTCCTAGATATTATTCTTTTTTTATTTTCTTATTTATTTTGTTGGAAATATGGAAAAAAGGATTTATATTCCAGATTAGGTGAGACACAACTTGATAAGGATGAGAAAGAAAAGAGGGCTGGTAGCTGCAAAAATACAATTCAAAGACCTTCAAAGGGGTCAAGTCAGTTTTTGCCCACTTCCTACCCACATGACAAAAATCCACCTTCATTCACTTTGCTTTGTATTTGGTTCTAAAGAAAAGAAAAGAAAAGAGGGGATAGGAGGTAGACCATCTTTTTTTTTACTATCTTTCTTTTCTCTATGAAGTGATATTTGATTTGACCTCTATGTTGGTGTTGCTCGTAAACTAGGTGGTAGAGTCATTGATTTAAGACCATCTTTTCTTTACAAGTGCACTTGTCATTTATTCATTCGTGTGCAGATTTCTTCTGGAAAATCATGTGGAATGAATGAAGAATAACTTGTTTTAGTGGGAAAATTTATGGTAAAAGCTATTTGTTTGTTTGCTTGCTTGTTTTTTTTTTTTTTTAGAAAAAGTAATATGTTGTTTCCAAAAGTAGTTTAAAGTAAAATTGAAATTTTACGAGAAAAATACATAGTAAAAGTGAAGATGGTTAGAAAGTCTTTATGTTTAAGTTAAAATAATCACTATACAAAACAAAAGTCAAAATAATTTCGTACATAGATCTTATCTTAATAGTTTATATAATGTTTGACTAAAATCAATTTTTTGGTTATTAAATAACGTAAAGCTTTCAAATGCTACAGTTAAAGGTAATTGCTACAGTATTAAATTTTTACATAATATAATGCTTTGAACTAAGAAGTTAATTTTAACTATGCTTACTAAACACACTATTAGTCTAAGGATGAAAATCAACTCCACTAATAGGTAAAAATACTGTTCCTATTATAAACTTTTTTTGTCTAGTATATAAACTATTGGACTTTAATCGAATTTGGTTAAATCATATCATGTTTTTCTAAATCTCATTCTAATTTTTGGAAGTTTAGTGTATGTTTAATCTATTAGTTCCTACTACAAAATTCTCCCATTTATTTTGTTTCTACCCCCTCCTATATGTATGGAAAGCTTTATTTTTCTTAAAAAAAAAGAGAGAAAATTTTTGTGGTAAAAATTGTTCCTTTTTACTACTAGAAAGAATTGTTGTCTTAACGGTTGGATGACCTTTTCAACTATCTAATCAATGATTGGGAGCGGCTTTGTATCATACAATGTAAATTTTTTATGTGTGATACTCTAAGATTAGACCGTTGAAAAATTAACCGAACAATTAAAACAACAGTTCCTACTATTAGCGAAAAGGAGCCTTTCTTACTAACAGTGAAAAATAACAGTTTTCACCGCAAAATTCCTTTAAACAATTTACCTTTCTTCCAATTTGGTATTACCATGCTCGGGCGTAATTACTTGGTCATAGATCCCTTGTTCTTGTTCATATTCTTCTTCTTTTCTCTAACTATGGTGTTATGCAGGCGGTGGTTAAAATTAAATTTTGACGGGACTCTTGAGTATCTTCTTCTTCTCCTTCTTCTTCTTTTTAAATCAAATCTCACTAGTGTTTCAAGAATATATAATTGCTATGAATTATTTGTGTTGCCGTACACCCTCAAGGGAAACATGAAAATTTGTGCCATTGCCATTTTGTCCATCACGTTCCAATAGAACGTCAAACAGAGACTGAACATGATCATAGTAAGCTAATGGTGTACCAAGTATGGTACCATATACGATGATTTTATTTTATTTTTATCTCTAATAATTTTGAAGGATGCCAATACAAGATTTCCACGGTTTTTCTTCATTTTTAAGAAAAACAAATATTGATTATATATATATATATATATATATATATATGCATATAAGATGGGCAGTACATAACCTTCAATCTGTATTATTGGTAGTTCCTTTTCTGTGAAACAGGCCAAGAATATTCCCACTTTAACTGTTTAGAAGAATATTTGAGGGGCTCATTTGGAGCGAGTATCCAAAGTCAATTATTTGCATGAGTTCTCCAAAGCAAGATGATAAGATCTACAGCCATTTCTCTCTTCAGGTATCAATAACAGAGTTAAGATTTAGAGAAACGTCCCTCAACATAAAAACTTAATATACTTTCCTAAACACCTAAAGATTTCTGCCCTCATTTTCCTTCTTTATATATCATAATTGCATATTATTAGCTCAAGCTGTAGAATGTTAAAAGAAGGGCACACACCTAATAGCCCGTTTCCAAGCCCCAGTTCTGTCCAACTCATCCATTTTGAACTGGTTTTGCTATGATGATTTCTCTACAAATTTAAATTGCTATAGTATTAACTTATTCTTAGAACCATTAATAGGACTTATATAGGCCCAAAAATTGAAGCAACGGCGCTGCAGTTGAATTCAAAATCATGCGAGGTAGATGATACAAGTTAATTTTGTTTAAATAACAAATAATTAGCCAAAAGAATTAAGTATTTCATACTGTGACTGAAAAAGACAATCTGGTTTGTCATAATCCTGACTATCTACACATAGCTAACCATCACAGGCAACATAACTAAACACATACTAGAAGCAACTAATTCCAATGCCTTCAACTCTTCACTTCTCAAGGCCCGACCAAAATTGTAAACTTGCAACACAAATGACACACTCTCAAAACTCATTTCTTACAAGCAATAAATCATCAAAACATAGGAACAAGCAATTTTGGGCTCAAACAAATCAAAATTCATTAGTTAACCTTCAACGGTAAATTTTAAGCAGCTATACCTTCAACTTGCCACCATCGGCTCTGTCAGAGGCTTTCTTCTAACCCCCATCAACCCCTTTTTCATTGTCATTTTCATCTGCAGTTTTCTTATTAGCCTCGTTGTTTACCTCTTCAATCGCGGGTTCAGTTGGAGAAGAAGGCAACACCTTTGCCACCATCTCTACAAGCTCCTCAACGTCATCCCCTAAACGCATGTCGCAATGCTCTATAATCTGTGGAATATTCAGAAAACAGATTAGTAAGATATCCAAATTTGTATCCTAGCGAACCGTGGTTTATTAGTGGTTAAGGGTTAAAATTGTCCTAGGTTATTCTAAATAATGCAAGGCCATTCATGGCCTAACATACTAAAGTGTAACTGCATGCATCGAGCCATTCCCAAAGGTAGAATGAAAACATAAAAGGAAAAATCCTACCTTTTGTTCTGACCAAAACGAAAACAGAGATGAGATGAGTAATCATATCACATGCATTAATGCCTACACTAGTAGAGATGACTACAATGTTGGGTGTGTGGAGCTCGCTTTGACAGAGAGTTAACACATGGATTGACCTTGAGATTAGAGACAAATAGCGATATAGAGAGTTGATAGAATCAGTTATTTAATTATCTTGTAATATTTATCTTAATCATAGCAAAATCCTTCCAAAAGTAAATATAGTTCTTGCATTGAGAGTGAACCACTATAAAGTCTTTTAGTTATATTATTGCTTTAGTAAAGGATTAGAGCGCTTGATAAGTGACATGTAATTCACATGACGCTTTGAGTAGTTCAAACAGAGACGAGAAGAAAAATAGTTATGGGTTATGGTTACCGAGTAAATTTCAACTGGAGTGGAAGGCCTAATGTTGATAATATTGAGCACCTCAGCTTTTGCAAGGTCATATGTTTTGCATTTCTCCAAGAAGTCATTGACGTTTTCTTTTGTCTGATTGCAAGCAGCACTCTCAACCAAATAATCATAAACCTAGAGCCAAAAAAAGAGTGTGCCTATTAGCTATCACTCAAAAGCAAAATACACTATAAACTGTTATGATGTAACAAAAACTGTTCCTTGTGTTTTAACAAAATTTGAGTTCCACCTTATGTTTTCAGAAATGCTGCATATATCCCGTATGTTTACAAATTGTGCTAAGCGTCCCCTACGTTTTGTAAAATGTAAAGAATAGATGTAACATTCTAGCAAACACAGGGTGAAACGTAAGATTTTGATAGAACACTAGCGAATATTTGTCATTATCACTAATCTATATCAGTCAAATTGGAAGCAAAAGAGAGGACAAACTTTGTACGCAGATGGAGCAACATCAGCAAGAACCCTTGTTGGGTCCTTTGAAGCTCCTTTGGATTTTAGAAAATTGAGCACTTCAAACTTGGTAAGCACACCAGCATTAGCCTCTAGTCTGCAAAATGCAGTGAAAAAGGCCTCAACTTTAGAACACCCAATAAACCAAAAAAAAAAAAAAAAGAGACAATCTAAAAAAGCAATTAGTAGTAATAATTTAAGACATACATTTTCATTCCTTCCCAGAAAATCGGATATTTAGACAGTTGAAACTATGAAGTATTCACTTTTCTCCAACCCCACAAGCCAGTGAAAGTCAGGAACCGATTAGATTCTCTTTAAAGCTAGTTCACCAAATGATCTATGCAAAAAAAAAAAAAAAAAGAGAGCAAACTTTCATACAAACTCTGTTACTATGAAATTAAGTAGAAATCTCATAAGAATTTCAGACCATAAATTCGAACAAAAGAAAACCTTAAACAATACTGGTAGGGTGAAACGAGGAAGCTGGTGCCTGCAATGAGGCCGTGCTTCGCCGGAAGAGAAGCGACGATGGGTATGGGGGGCGGCCAGGTGGGTGTGAGCGGCTGCTGGCCTGGTGGCCGGCAATGGGTGGTTGGGGTTTGGGTTTTGATGTTTTATCGCATAAACATCTACGATTAGATTCAGGGCTTTTCCATATTTTAAGGTTGTTTTTGAAAATATAAATAAAAGGATTTTGTTTAGCGTTAATCCTATAAATGCATATTCTCCTCCAAAAAAAAAAAAAAAAAAAAAAAAAAACCTAGAAATGCATAAGAATTTTGTTATTAATCTAATTCTACCACCTTTTTGGCGGGAAATCTCATACTAATACTTGATTTTTGAACGTTCCATATTTAGCCCGGCATATGAGTTTGGTTTAGTAGTCTTTTTCATCAATTGAGTGTTAAAAACAGAAAAAAATATAGATCATATTTGAGTTACTCGAGTGAGCAAGTGAGTTTGTGTATGTGTACAATATTTATTTTGTTTTTATAATCAATTTATATTTTGTGTTCTATCAGCAAATGCTATTTCCAATTAGTATCATATATATATATATATATATATATATATATATATATATACACACACATTGTCCACGATTGACAAGAACAAATAAAACTAAAATAAACTGATAGACTAAGGTTAAGTTTGGGACATTTATAGCTTAGAAATCAAAGTGCATACTCAATGCATTTTATAACTTTGGTTAATATTTTATTAATCCGAGGGAACACATGCTACTGTTAGAAGTTGAAGAGACATAATATTATAAAGGATATAGTTAAGAGGAAATTTTTGTAATTAATCTTGATAAAATTCCTAACAATAACTATGCAGTAATGAATGATCAAGAATACAAAATATATATATATATATATATATGAGAAAATGCAAGTTATAACAATAAATATATAACACATATATATAGTTAAGTTTTTTTTACTTGCTAACACGTTCTATTATTGACAAAGATAAAAAGAAAATGCAAGTTAAAATCAAATGGTTCAAGACAAATGACCAACAAACATAAAGGGTCTGTTTGGTATGCAGGTTATCGAATTGATGTGTCATGTATTTGACAAATTAATTAAAACTAAAAATTTTGATTTAAAAATTATAGCATGTAAGAGCAGTATACTATATCAATTTTTTACTTTTTATTATAATTGCTTAATGCGTTACACTGTAATCAATTAGAATATAATTGGTTCCAATCAACTTCCAAACACTAACATAGTTTTAAACTTTATGGTTTGAAGTGGAGGTTTTGAACCGAAATATGGTTTAAACGGGGGTTTCAACCAACAGTTTGACCCATTTCAAACCATCATTATCATTCCCAGCCTTAATTTTTTTGTTTCCCAAACATTGTATAAGTTGAGGGGCATAGGCTTAAACAGTGAAAACCAATATACCAATGGCGACAATAAACAATAATAAATCTATAATAATTAAGAGTCAAATTGGATTCATCCAACATTTCCACACAACTTTTTCTTCTATACGGTTGCTGCCGTGTTGTTTGTGGAATGAAAGTTTAATAAATTCCAAGGCTTTTTGAATATTTTAGACATACTGGTGAAAAATCGTTTTCAGTGGGCAACTTCCAAGAACAATGTGAAATACCCAATGCATCTTCCATGTTGTTTCTTGCCTTCGTTAAGAAAACACTGATCAGTCTTGGCTTAAAAAATGCAATTTTATGCATATACATATACGTATATATTTATATATATTCCTAGTAGACAGAGATACAAAATCGAATCAAGAATAATTACAAAATATTTGTCACCGCCTTCTAAGATTGTGCGACTTCAATGAGGAGAACTCCAGCCTTTTCATCCTTCAGGACTTTCTTGATGATCACATGCTCAACTTTGCGCCCTAACTTGACGTTCGGTGAAAAAAAAAAAAAATCAATGATTCAGAGAGAGAATGGTTTGAAACGAGTTAAATTGTCGAAAACCACATTGATTTAAAAACACTAGTTTAAAATATAAAGTTACTAATTTGAATTCAGGTATTAAACGGACCTTATCGAACAATTATAAATCCATAATAATTAAGAGTGAAATTGAATTCTAAAAGTGTATGAATCTCCCATACAAAATAGTCGTCATGATACTTTGAGGAAAAAAAAAAAGAAATAGTCGTCATTATACTATGGCACCGGCCTATTCCTCCACATTTCCTCGAGAACTTTTTTTTTTTCCCGATACAGTAAATACCGTGTTGTTTGTGGGAAGAAAGTCTAAATGAGGCCATTACTTTTGAAAATTTTAGACGTATGGGTGAACACTTTTGAAAAAATTGTTTAAGCACAGGAAGTCAGCCTTTTAATTTGAAAAACAAGTCATCAAATCCTTTTCAATGTGCTGTCTAAGAACAATGTGAAGAGACCAAATATTGCATTTTCCATGCTGTTTCTTGTCTTCATTAAGAGAATAGTGATCAGTCTTCGCTATAATATGCAATTACATGCATATATATATATATATATATATATATATATATATTCTTAGTAGAAAAAGACACCAATCAAAATCACAAATAATTACAAAATATTTGTTTCTTCCTTCTAAGATTGCGAGAATTCAATGAGGAGAACTCCAGCCTTGTCATCATCATGGAATTTCCTGATGATCACATGCTCAACAATGTTACTACTCAGCTTTGAAGTGACG
Organism: Artocarpus hirsutus; assembly: GCA_946598075.1. NCBI lineage: Eukaryota > Viridiplantae > Streptophyta > Magnoliopsida > Rosales > Moraceae > Artocarpus > Artocarpus hirsutus. Next base: position 1,228 of record CAMOHE010054252.1, on the reverse strand, counting down.
TCTGCAGGCCAATGTCATCGCCACCAGCGGTCTTTGCTGCTCCAGTTGCAGAGTAGCCTCGTATTTGAATTTGATCCGCTGCCATGGAATCGGAGTACGGATTGCTGCACTTGGGAAGGTGTAAGCTGCCAAGAGGGACTTGTTGTTGGTCTTGATCTCAGCGGCAAATTAATAGGCGGTGGATTAACAGACAATTCCAGTCTCTTCCATTTTCAGTATCTCAAGACCCTCGATCTGTCTGTCAACAACTTCCGCACTCCTATTCCCTCAGGGTTTGGTAATCTAACCAGTTTGCGTTATCTGAATTTGGCATTTGCTAGTTTTGTTGGGAAAATCCCGATTGCCATGTCGCGCCTCACAAACTTGGCTAGTCTCGATTTATCAGAAAATTATAAGCTGCAAGTTGATCGCTCAACCTGGGGCGTGTTTCGGAACCTTACATTGCTTGAAAAACTGTATCTTGACGATGTAAATATGTCAGCAACGGGGAAAGAATGGAGCCGAGACCTCTCATCATCGCTACCAAATCTGCGAGTGTTGAGCTTGCTTGGTTGTTCACTTTCTGGCCCTATTGACCGCTCACTTCTGAAGCTACAATCCTTGTCCGTACTTAACCTGCAGAACAACAATTTGTCTGCTCCAGTCCCCAAATTCATGGCAAATTTCTCACAGTTGACTTGCTTGGATCTCAGTTCTTGCAGGCTGTATGGAACGTTTCCCAAAGCGATCTTTCAGGTACCTACACTTGAGACTATTGACATATCATCCAATCCACTGCTTCAAGTTTCTCTGCCAGAATTTTCACCAAACAATTCTCTTCAGAAACTAGTGCTCAGGAATACCAGTTTTTCAGGGGGATTACCACCATCTATGGGCAATCTTACAAAATTGTCCGTACTGGACCTTTCCAATAGCCACTTCAACGGAACACTTCCAAACTTGATGCTCACCAAGTTGGTTGAATTGCACTTGTCATCCAACACATTCATTGGTCCAATCCCGCCATCTCTGTTTAAAGTTCCGTCATTGGAAGTGATTGACCTTTCCAGCAACCAGTTTAGTGGCCAGCTTCTTGAATTTCAAAACGAGTCTTTGTTGAAGCTTCGTTTTCTCGATTTGAGTAGCAACAACCTAGAAGGGCCTATTCCAATGTCCATCTTTAAACTCAAAAATCTTGAACATCTAACACTCTCTTTCAACAAACTCAACGGCACCATACAACTAGACA